>SWBH01000041.1:0-28801 GCA_024195465.1 Aureobasidium sp. EXF-8845 | reverse complement strand
CCTAAAGATGCTAGGTCTGACGAGCAGGATGCGAGCTTTACTCCAAGACCAACGCAAGTTTGAGCTCGAAAAGTCGGTCGGCGTGAGGATGTGCACAATCTGGCTGAACGTGTTCGGCAATTTGATGCCAACATTCGCGAAGGCTTTTGTGTTGATGGCTGTAGCACTACAGGCACGAGCTGGTGGTGGTGCGCTCACTGCAGCTAAAGCTTTCAACTTGATCTCGCTCATCAGCCTGGTCGATGGCCCTATAAGTACTGTTACATCCAGCATACCTGCGTTCATGGGAGGAGTTGGCTGTTTCGAGCGCATCCAGAAATTCCTGCTTGAGGAGACCAAGAGTGACGACCGAGTCATCAACAGTGGAGGCACCCCCGGACCATCACCATCATCATCGGCGATCGAATTGGAAGCTTTGCCCAAGAGTATAGCACAGAAGGGCGGTGACATACTAGCCCTCGACGAGTGCACATTTGGCCACTCCAACGATGCTGTAGCGATCAACAATCTCTCATGCACAATCAAGCAAGGCACCATCAATATGGTCATAGGACCTGTTGGCTGTGGCAAGACCAGCCTTCTCCTTGGGTTGCTTGGAGAGATCCAGAATCCGAAAGGGTTCGTCCGGATGCGCACTGCAGATGTTGCTTACTGTCAACAATCAGCGTGGTTGCCTAACGAGACCATCAAGAGCATCATCACCGGAACTTCCCCGTACCAACAAACCTGGTATCAGACAGTTGTCTACTCTTGTGGACTGGAGGTCGATATATCTAGCTTGCCTGATCATGACGATGCTATGATTGGAAGTCGTGGACTGAGTCTGAGCGGTGGACAGCGCCAAAGGCTCGCTCTTGCTCGTGCGGTATATGCAAGAAAAGCGATCGTCCTGCTCGACGATGTCTTCAGCGCCCTTGATGCGAAGACTGAGCAAATCGTCTTCGAACGGCTATTGTCAAAGCAGGGCTTGCTGAAAAAGCACAATACAACGGTGATACTTGCGACCCACGCTGTACAGCATCTACACGCAGCAGACTACATCATTGCATTGGATCTGAACGGGGTTCCTATCGAACAGGGGTCTTTCCATCAACTCATGAATGGCCATGGTTATGTCAAGACACTGGCTATACGACCCAGAACTCAGTCCCACTACGAAGACGCCGTGGCAACGACAGAGGATGCCAGCTCCGAGCCGCTAGTTCCAGATGTTCAAGATGAGTTGTCCCCTTTCGATCGAAGATTAGGGGACTTTTCGATATACAAGTACTACGGCAAACACGCTGGAGTAGCTCTTCTTGCGGCCTTCCTTGCTGCTGAATTTATAAAGCTCAGCCTCGAGTCTATTCCAAGTTCGTATCCTTATGCTCCGAGGTGGTTCATTGCTAATGCCAACATAGATCTCTGGGTACAGTTCTGGGCGGAGGATCAGGGCACACAAGTCGATATGTTCGTCTCTGTCATGTTTGTTCTTGCAGTTTGTGGGCTGATCTTCGTCTACGTTTCCTTATGGTATGTTTACACGACCCGCAAGCTGATGACATTACTGATCTCATCTAGGGTCATACTGGTCAAGATAGTTCCCCGCAGTGGACTGAGCTTGCACTGGACCTTGCTTTCCACCATCACTGCCGCACCGCTGAGCTATTTTGCAGCTACCGATGCTGGTGTGATACTCAACCGATTTAGCCAGGATATGACTATTGTCGACGGTCCTCTACCGATAGCACTTCTCCAACTCAGTGGCGATGCATCCAAGATAGTCTGGGACGTTGCTCTGATATGTTATGGAGCGTATTACCTTGTGGCTTTCATTCCCTTCATTGGCGCTCTACTCTACGCTATCCAGAAGTTCTACCTACGAACCAGTCGGCAGTTGCGTCTTTTGGATCTGGAGATGAAATCGCCACTCTTCACACATTTCTCAGAGACCCAGGAAGGCCTGGCTACTATTCGCGCATTCCAATGGCAGTCTAGCTTCTACGAGGGCTTCCTGCACAAGTTGGATGCATCGCAGACCCCAAACTACATGCTCTACATGATCCAGCAATGGCTAGGTCTTTGTCTAGCTCTTACAGTTGCTGCTGTAGCTGTCGCACTGGTCGCTTTCGCAACGCAGTTTGAGAATCAGTCTTCTGGCGGGCAGATCGGTGTCGCACTGATCTCCATCATGGGTTTCAGCACTAGTCTGGCCGAGCTAATCTCACATTGGACGAGTCTAGAGACATCAATTGGTGCTGTCGCACGTCTGAAACAGCTCGAGCTCGAGGTCAAGCCTGAGGATCTACCTTCTGAATGCAATCAACCGCCCCCATCATGGCCCAGTTCAGGTGCGATCAGCTATGAAGCCGTCGACGCAGGCTACGGAGACGATAAACCGCGCATCCTGCATAACATATCCCTTTCCATTCGCTCTGGTGAGAAAATTGGTATCTGCGGCAGGACAGGATCAGGCAAATCAACCTTGATAGCGCTGATCTTCAGGCTCTTGCCTATGAGTGCTGGTGTCGTTGCTATCGATGGCGTTGATCTTTCCACCATTCCTCGCCAGAACACGAGAGAGTCAGTGATAGCCATTCCGCAAGAACCCTATATTCTGTCAGGCACAGTTCGATTTAACGCTGCACCTCACTTCGCAGCGTTCTCTGAGCTTGACACTGAGGTTTCAGAGAGAGTTGTACCAGACGGCGCTATCATCGCTGCACTGGAGACGGTGGATCTTTGGGGTCTGATCTCACGTCGTGGAGGACTGGATGCAAGTATAGCGGATCTCGGGTTGAGTCACGGACAGAAACAGCTGTTTTGCCTTGCTCGAGCTCTTTTGAGGAAGGATAACGCGAAAGTGTTGATCTTAGATGAAGCTACTTCAAGCGTGGATAAGCACACCGACGAGCTTATGAGGAGGGTCATTGAGACTGAGTTCAGAAGCCATACGGTCATCAGCGTAGCTCATAGGCTGAGTAGTCTCCTCGGCTGCGATCGAGTCGTCGTCCTGGATGCGGGTAAGATCGTTGAGATCGGAGCTCCTTCCGCTTTGACAGAAAGCGACGGGTGGTGGAGGCGATTGTGGGAGGCGCAGAACTAAGATTCCTCAGAGAATTGATGGAAGCACACGTCACTCTTGCACTTGCTCGTATCGATCATGATTCTCCATAGACGACAATCTTCCACCACTCGATGGATCCGTTGGGATAAACCTCGACAAATTGCCGCACATTAGGCAGAGCATGAGATCAACCGCCGCGGATGGTACTATCTAGTGCCTAACCGAATACTCCAATAACCTGGTGAGGTGATCCGTCCATGAACAGCGGTTTACTTGGCTTGACACCAGCCAGTTTCCATTCTCCATTCCCGTCAAGCTCGTAGAAGTGTTGTACGTAGTTATAACCGTTCCAAGACGTAACAGATCCATCTGATAGCTCACGGCGGTGTAAGCCTTGTATTTGCCAACAAGCCATCACATCATCACCACTCCTTTCAAAGACTACTGCACCGAGAAAGTGCATGGTCTTGACTTTTGGGTCTCAGTGACAAGTCATGCGTGACGGGGAATGAGTATGCTCACGTCTATGGTCGCCTAGAGCCGTTTGTGCAGACATGGTAGCGACAAACTCCTCAGTTGGTACTGTCTGATTTCCAAGTCTAGGATCCAGATCTCCGTAGAACATCTTGAAGGTATCTGTACAGATGGATCGTAACTGTTTCCAGTCCTGAGGCACTGGTTGTCAGTCAAGTCGGCGAAAGGAGAGGTGCAAAGTCACGTACTTTGCTGTCGTAGCTATTAGCCCATAACCACGAGAGACGGCGGAATTCGGTCTCGGGAAAGTCTACGGAATTTCCCATATATACTACACTGAGTATGGAAGATGAGGTGAGACGATGAGTTCAAGATCTCAAGATATAGTCAGTCACCATGACGAACTAGTGGACTTATTGAGCGCGCTTGCAGACATCGTACCCCACATCCCGACACTGGGTGCGTACTCTAAGGTACAACTCTCTCCATTACCACAACCTCGGCCACATGATCGGACCTTTGGATCGCCATACGACATGTGGTATATTTGCAGGTCCCGCTCAGGATGAGATAATTATCCATATCCACGAGGCATTGACGAGGAAGATCAGGCCGCTCGCCGTGACGTTTAGCCGGACTTTGCGCGACTTCATACGCATCCTTGATCCAAGTTACTCCTTTGCTTGAGAACAAGGCGCATCATCGTCACGGTCGAACTCAGCCCCACGGGGAAGTATCGACGCTTCGGAAACAAACGCAACAATATCAGGTCAAGAAATTATAGTGCAAGGCCTTTTACGATACTCTGCAACTAGATGGCAGACGTATATTTCATTGACGTTTATTGCTGCCAGATAAACTGATCGTTACACATATGTTGCAGCTCCCATGTTTGAGCTGCGAGTTTGCCTTGAGCCTGATCGAAACAGGATGCTGCTCCACCTGCAACAAGAAGTGGATAGAAATGATCATCTGTTGGATGCGCGTCACGATATTTCGGATTCTGCGTCAGTCTGATAAGAGCGCCCGCGAGTTTCGCACCCTGCAAATGTCAGCATGAAGTTCAACTCGCGAAACTTAGAGTCGTACCTTGTTGTGTTTGATCACGTCCGAAACTGAGCACTCAAAGTCCGTAGCCCACCTCGCAGGCACAGTACCTGGCTGGAAGTTGTCACCCTTGCGCAGCATTGGGACCCAATTGTTACGATAGAGATTGTGTACGGCACCACCGGTACCCACAATCATGATGCCTTCCCGGCTCAATTGACTCAAGGCTCTTCCAATCTGGACATGGAAAACAGGATTATAACGGGCGTTCAAGCTGACAACGGTGGTCGGTGGCGTGCCATCAGGAAACATCCATCGCGCTGGCGTTATGGTATCGTCATGCCAGTCGAAGGAAGGATCAGCTTGCACATCTCCAAACTGGTGTTCTCCAAGCAGCTCTATCACGCGTTCAGCGAGATTTGAGGAGATGTTGATCGGGTAATTTTCCCAATAGGAGCGAGGCACAAGATCCATCTGTACACGGTCCGGGTTGTATTTAGTAGCGACGCGAATACGGTCCCCTAGCTCTTCCCAGTGGGCTCCTATGAAGACTACGCCTTTGATGCCGCGCTCGAGAGCTTGTCTACCACACTAATCGATCAGTCAGCATTACGCTTGAGATGTTTCGCTCAAAGATGAGTGACAACCTCTGACCACCAGTCAGACGAGGTGGACTCTTTGCAACACATCAAAGGTGAGCCATGCGAAACGAACACGATGGGAGCTTGCATGGTGATTTTCGCAGATATGTGGGAAGAGGTAAAACAGGATTGGGAATGTGTTTTCGATCTTACGCCATTGAGTGCTTGTATCTAGTTATGCTCTTGTATCTATGCACGGCACGATGGGGCCGCGAGCAGGAACAGAAAGCCACCACGCTGTCCATGTACTGATTTCAGCCTGTCGGACTTGAGTGGGGATAGAAGTCGGCAAATGGGGGTCGGCTCAGAGTACCCCACGGCCCGGCACTACAACTGCAAGTGCGATGCCGATGCAGCGGGATGACCCTTACCATACATCAGAAACATCAAGAAGTTGAGTGCAACCTTGATACAGGAACCTCTGATCAAAAAATCATGGCAGCGAGGCACGATACTTTCGAGAGCACGGTAGAGAAAGCCCGAGCAGCGTGGAACTGTAATGCTACCGTCGGTCATAAGTCTTGGGCCTTGAAGCAGCTCCATGGTCTTCACAACTTATTGTTGGACGTACGAGAGGAGCTTTTGCATCTTGCTGTCAAGGGTAAGTCAAAACACATACTTCCCGATCCAGGTTCAGATACTGACTTTCGACTACAAGAGCTTCACTCGTCTGCTCTGAGCGTTGAGGAAGACTTTGCCTTGGTCGTGAAGGAAATTTCGTATCACATCACGAGACTAAATGGCAACAGCCGCTTCGGTCACAGCGAGAATACATCGTCAACTAGTCAAGACATCTACTCCCAGCCATACGGCGTGTCTCTGATTATCTTTGACTCTCGCCAAATATTTCGACACGCACTTATACCATTTGCTGCATCGATAGCAGCACGAAATGTGGTCGTTTTATGCACTACTTCTCCAAGTAGTATCTTGAGCTTACTAAGTCAAAAGTCCTCTCAGTATCTCGACGGGGCAGCGATTCATATCGCGGTAGATACTATTACTAGCGTCGAAGCAGAACAATTTGAACAAATTCTTATCGTCGGTAAGGTGGCAAAAGTCCTGGGATTTTAGTGAATACCATGCTGATCCAAGCTTAGATGACGATCGATCCAGATGGTCCTCGATAATTGCCCAACCCCACGTAACATGTATCCCAGCGACGCAAGCACCAAACGTCGCGATCGTCGACGAAGGTCAGAACTGCCTGAAACGGACTGCAAATTTGATTGCACGACATATCTCACCTCATTGTTCGGAACTCGATGCACTCCACTTGATCTATGTGCATGAAGACAGTGCAGAGGGTCTGCTCTCGGAACTCTCCAGCATTTTGAGCAGGAGCCCAGAATTAAAGCCAGCAGATGATCTGGATGATTTCAAGCATTTGGTAGGCGCCATCTATCATGCCAAACTGGGAGATCTCACGTGCAATGTCAGAGACGTGGTCCCACTCTTCCGGCAAGAGAAAGCTGTTTTGCTGTTGTGTATGACCTCTCTAGATGCGATAATCGATAGCGTCAGCGGTTTGGGATCTGTTTGTACACTCAGCTTCCTTTCAGGTGCATCGAAGAAGGCCGAAAAATACCTCGAAGATTGGACTAGGTCCAGCATCTTTTGCGTCGATCGCATCAGTCCTGGTTCAAGCTTTGGTAAGAATAGGCATCAGTCGATACGCCTGGGTCCACACCGCTAATGCGTTACAGTCACAGACAGAACGTCCGGGTCGCTGGCAGCTTTGACAACATCAGCCGGCTTGTTTGAACAGCAGCGTGTGCGAATTGGAAAGCAAGTTCCGGAGCTTGGGATCATGGACTCAGCAGCTGCCATCCGAAGATCTTACGAGAAAATCATCCCTCCTCTCCAGCCCGAACACCCAGGTGGTCGCATAGACTTTTTTGTACAAGTGGAATATGCTTTCAAGCTTGCTGCAGTAGTAGCTGGTATTACTGGCCTGGCGGGTCTCTGGATGGGCAGTCTGGTGATCAAGCGAAGATTCCTATGATGACATTTTCAAGTGATGTGCTTTACGTCTTGGAGTATGGAGTTTCAGTGATTATCTCCGGAAACTAGTTCAATATGTTGACAATGAAGCCAAGCGTTTCAAACCCTCTCCAAGAATTTTTGCCGTCCGCATACGTAGAGACGACAATGTGAATATTGCGCCCTCAAGAATTGTCCGAACTGCTTTCGCATCAGGATTTTCCTTCGAGCTTGCATCAGCCCATATGACAAGCGCAGCGAGGTAAGTCGCGATGGCAAGGTGAGGCGGCTCTTGTCCCACGCCATCAGTCGCTTCTGGATTAAATATGAGCCGATCCTTGGTGAGGCTAATGAGCTCTGCTGCATGCCAAAGTGCAATCCGGGACTCTGAGCTTTTGTGCCACTTGAGAACGGTGGTCTGAATCTCCTCTCGAGCCCCCGATTGCGTCGTACATGCGCGGACATATCTATGTATGAGGTTCATGTTGCAGTGCATACTCACGAGCGTAAGGTGAAAAAGAAGCCGTTTTGAAAACACGAAATCTGAGTTGGAGTCGCTCGAGAGCGCCCAGCCAGACCACCGATGGAAGGCCAACTCTATGAGTTCCCGACTGTAAAATGCCGGGTCGTCGTTCCCAGCTACAGCTTGAACTGTGCAGTGCCACGCCAAGGCTATGAGACCGTTGAGACTGATTGATGCAGATTGCGGTTCTGGGGATCCAGAGAACATTGTGTGTGGCGCCAGAAGTATGTTGAAGTCGACTCCTCTCATGCTATGATGTCCTTGCTGGTTCCCACCACTGTAGGATACTATTGTCCAGAGTTCCTGTAAGCAGGGCGCGCAGGTTGTTGCATAAAGCGTCGGAGGCCGTTGTAAAAGAGTCACACGATAGCTCTCAAGCATAAACATGCTTTCTAGCACACTGCGTAGGAAGATTAAAATCGCATGTCATACATGAGTGGCTTTGTGTGTGTACTTCACCTTAGTTGAGTGGCCGCTGACACAGGAGACATTCCTTGAACAGCTTCGAAAAAGCCATACTTCGTTGCCATCTTTGACATCAGTAATGTTTTCTGCAGTGTATAGGGTCACCTCACTTGTATAGTCTGCATATGAAAAGCCTCGGAACACTCAAAGCTTCTAGGGTCACCACTGCAGACTCCAAAAAGCTCTAATGCGATACACTACAGAATTATGTGAATCAAAATATGAAGAGATCAAATACAAAGTACTTACAGCTTGGATTGCATCGATGGCCCGATCTGGGCCGAGGTTTGTTTCGGAGTAAACCTGAGACTGTTGTTAGATATCTTCTTCCAAGATCTGACTTCGCACGTATATGACGCACAAGACTATATGTCATTCTTCTCGCATGATTGTACATTGATGCCGCAATCTCAAAGCTGCCTGGAGACTTGAAGTAAAGCCCTCCTACGGCAGCCATAGCAAGAACTACTGCAGGAAGGGTGGATTTTGAAAGGATCAACGATTGAAAGGTGGTGAAATCATGAGAGATATTTGCATGGAACATGTCCAAGAAGTGAGCGATGAGTTCCGGGTCATGTTTGACATATCTTTTGTCAAGATCTGCAAGCCAAGCAGAGTGATCCCGACACGATGATGGCGTAACTACTCCAGAAACTATTCCAGGTTGTTGACGCTCTGTCAGACTGATGTAGTTTCCGGACTCTTGCAAGAGAGCAGTACTTTGGGGATGTTGGCCGATGTCTTCAAGCCAGTTCGAATCACTCCATCCCAGACCGAACGGGTCCGAATACTGGTAATGTCAGCATGTGATCGGTCTATAGAGACTTGATGCTTGAGAGTACTTGATCTAGGCCTTGCCAATCCTGGAACGGAATGGCCTCGAAATCCTGGTCAAATAGATTGAGCGAATCGGGAGTAAGTTCCGCAAGGGTTTGTACATTTCCGGACGCAACGTCAAAGACATTGGCGTCGATTATACTGATTGGCGGCGGATTTTGGGTCGCAAGGCGATTCAGCTCATGACTATAGTCGTGAACATCCAGTGTGTTAGCGCTGCCTTGAAGAGTTTCATTAGGAGACGCCTGAGAACAGGTCACATGAGGTTCTCCGACCTGTTCCAGTGATGGTGAAACGCTCCCGAGCAGATCTATATCCAATCGCGCAACTGATGTCGGATCCGAGGTTGATTCATGAGGACCTGCGAGGTCATCTTCCAGAGGTTCGACAAGTTGAGCCTGCGTCTCCGAGCCTTGCCTTTGAGGGTAGGAGCAGTCAAGGCGCTTTTTGGTGCAACGACCACAGGGGCTTACTCCGTTGCACCTTAGCTTCTGTAGATGGCATTGTTCGCAGGCTCTTGCGCAACGACGCGTGCGAGATGGACCCGCTACCCCAGGAACTTGAGAAGCGCAAAAGTTTCTGAGATGGCGGACGTAAACGTCCTTCCGACTGAACCGTTGTTGACACTGGATGCAGCTAAAGGGAAGCTCTCGGGTATCTATTGGACCAGTGAGTGATTCGCAGTTTTGCTACTCGGAAGTTACTGCATCGCGTACGGACTCGATGGTGCCTTAGCATATGCTCTCTCCTAGCAAACTTGCGACCGCACACCGGACACTTCGAGCAGTCAGATGGGATGAAGAGAGAGTGACTGTTATCACTAACACTATGCTTAGATTCCGATATGTCTGTTTGCAGTGCGGCGTCTCCATCATATGGCATGTTGAGGGTCTCCGGAATAGTATTCAAAGTGCCAGCGTTGTTTGGTTGGCTGGAGCCCAGGACGACGCTCAAGGGCTCAGGACCGCCGGTGTACGGAATCTCCTTGGATGACTAAGCCTCCTCGGTGTCTCACTAACCCCGCTCTTGAATGGAACTCTTGGAGAACAACAAGACCGACTCTGGCTTGACTACTGCGACCCATTATGGTCTGGCCAGGCGAAAGACGTCCTGCCCTTTTGGATACTCAGGAAGCTTATGAGCCCACGGACGTCCAACAGCTTGCATATTTTAAAGAATGTCTTTTGGCCGAACGCATTCCTGGCGGCAAGAACGTCAATCGGGACTTTTCCGTGCTGCGCGATCTAGTGAATACTAGATTCCCGGAGGAGGAGGTATCATGTCTTCATTCGCAATTGCAATCCCACACTAATGCCGTCAGATCACCTACCCACTGGCCCTTTTGTCTAGTGCTCCTCCCTCTATCAGCAATAACGTCATATTCAGCCGAATTGCGAATTTTGAAACCACCTCACTCCTGCAAATCTCAAGGTTATGTGGTGTTGAGCCAGAGTTTTACCGTACAGGACATCGTCCGCGTTATCTTATGTATGCAATGGCTTGTCTTGGCTCCATACGTATATCAGAGTCGACAGAAGACGCTGATCTGCTCTGGTGGCACTCTGTAAAGCTCCTTGTCGCACGACTCGAAGTGGACAATAGGGAGGCAAGGAAGTTGGAGCTGCTCAAAGCAGTGAGCTTCTCTACGTATAAAACACATATCTTCTTACTCACGTGTCTTCCCAGTGGATCCTACTGGAAACGTTTGGCGTACTTACCGCAGATCAATTGACCTGGAGTCGCACGAGTACAGCTCATGGCTATGTCGAAACAGTTAGTGCGATGTTTTGCTTTTGGTATTGTGCGAAGATTGACATGACATCATCTAGGCTGTGAGGAGACTAATTTCGGAGACTCACGACTCCCGACTCCTGGCTCCAGGTCCAGAGACGAGTGTAAAGAAGAACTGCAGGTACGTGTCAAAAGGCGGCTGTGCGTAACACTTTCCAATTCGTTTCTCTATCCAGATCATTGGTAGCGTACTTCACTCTGATCGATACACTGCGAGGGATACACTTTGGTCAGCCATCGACTTTGACGCTCCTGGAGTCGTCGCCCTATAACATATTTGAAGAGGATCCCGCGACCGAAGCTGACAGAGGAGATCATGCTCTTTTGGCACTGTTGAAGATTCTTACCCAGATTCATCTGGTCACAATCGCTTTGCATCCTATCAACGATGCCTCATCCGTAAGCGGGCACAAGAACAATCTACCTGGAGGCAGTCCACCCGTTCCATACTCTTTCCCCAGCGAAACAGCACGAATTCGAAAAGTTATATACGAAGCGCTTCGCAGTTGGGAGAAAAGTTATATTGACAGTACTACGCAGGAGATCATAATGCTGTATCACTTCAGTGTCATGTACGCACGGTTTCCTGCAATGCAAATAACAATAGATATCAGCGGCTATGCACCCCGCATCCGAGCAAAGAGTCAAGCACGTGCTGCTTTAGAGATATCACAGATCCATTCAGCCATCGCGGAAGCAGATGAAGATCTGACATCCTGTGCATGGTCAATCCTGGAGATGTCCGAAGCTCTCGAGTGGACTTCTATACCTTTCTGGGCCCCCTTGGTCGTGTTCTGCGCTGGGCTTGTCACTTGGGCAGACCTCTCGGTCCAGCAAGCTCAAGACACAACTACACGTGGAGCCTCTAGAGTACTTGGCCTATTTCAACAGGAACTATCACGCATGCAATTACCGTGTTGCACTGAGATGGCGAGAGTCTTCCAAAGGCTACGGAAGATTGACAATCCGCTGACCGCAGAAAGGGTTTGATTTGTTGGAGACTGAATTTGATGTCGGGAGGGGACCCCTCCAACGGACAATAGCTACAATAATGTTTCCAGGTGCATGTCGACTTTACGAGTCGTTGCCGCTTGCTGGTAGTCCGTCTACGCCTCTCCCCAAGTCTTCCTTCAGTGTCTTACCCCCCATCATAAGGGTCTGACAGTCCTGCAAGACGAATATCATTCTCGCCCACTGATCTTTGGAACTGTTGCGCCAAGCATGCATGGTCGCTCTTTGAACTGCGACATCGCCACGATGCATCGTCTGTACCTCACCACTGTCCAATACCAGGTCGATGCTTCCCTCCAACACGATTCCATAGTCGAGACTTGTTGTGCGATGCATCATACAGTCGTATCCAGGCGCGAAGTCGACCACGCGGCACACTGTTCCATTCTTGTTGACGAGACCAAGCGTGCCCGTCGAAATCAGCTTGTCGTGAGTGGTCAAATCCTTGCCGTCGTTGAGAGACGCGGGGAACTCGGAGGTGGTATATACGACATTGAATGCCATCAGGTTGTCGTCGTAAGATGACCAGTTTGCTTCTCTACTAGTCTCGATGACGGCTTTTCCGTCGTCACGGTGACCAGTGATGTAAGTTGTCAGACCTGGAAGGTCTTTGGCGAGTTGTCCAGCATTAGGAAGGCGACTTGACGAAGGCATGAGCGGAGTGTCCTGAAGAATGTTTGGCGCAGAACGAGAAACAATTTTTCTTCGAGTGACGGCGTAATCCAGACCTCGGCGTCCGATGAAACTGAGCTGTATACTGACAGCGCTCGAACGGCGTCTTTTAGGCTTGAGTTTGTTGTGGGAACATCCTTCGGCAGAGCGGGGGCCGTACGACCCCGCATCACCCCCCACTACATCCCACCATGCCGAGAAGACAACCTGGACCGCATCGCAATACCAAGACCATCTACAACGATCCGAAATGCTAAATATCCTATCGCAGGACGTCTGGGTTCAGCACACGTCGACTTGAAGTACCCGCATCGACTCCAAGATGGGCTTCAAACAAGTCGTGATTTCTACCCACACGCCGTTCACATTCGCTAATATTCCGTTCATTCGCTCAGGTGCGTTGGTCACGGTTTAGGACGGTACACTGGGTTGATTCTGTCAGAACTCTCTCAATGCGTTTGCGGCTCTGCCCCGGGACGTCCGCTCTCGCGTACGCCAAAAGATCCAGCATGACCTAGAGAATTCGCTTGTGCATGAAGAATGCTTTATACCTCTCGCCGACGTGACGAACCTCATGCCCATGGACACTCGCGAATTCTCGGATTTCTACTGTTCCCTTGAACACTGTCAAAATGTCAGTGGAGATCATGACATTATTCGGGGATCCCTACTAAAGGTCTTCCACAGTGCTCGCCCATGTCCGCCAATGTCATACCGTCCAACTGGTTCCATGCCCCATCGGTATACAACGCTAGAGCGTCCAGTCTTCTAGTATCCCCTCATCCCATCCGCCGACCCAAGGGAGTCCACTTTGTTCATGGCACAGACGGCGAAGTCGAGTGTGGCGCCTCTCGTATGCTTGATTTTGAACTTGAGATGGGCTACTTCGTATCCAATGTGATCCCAAGAGGTCAGACCATGAGTATCGAAGACGTAAAGGAACACATCTTCGGATTCGTGATCCTGAACGACTGGTCTGCAAGAGATCTGCAGTTGTTTGAGATGAAACCATTGGGTCCATTCCATTCGAAAGGTTGGCCAACCACTTCCATGCGCTTGCCGATGTCGTGTCTTACTGATGAGAGTCAGGATTCGGCACATCAATCTCACCATGGATCGTCACTCTAGATGCTCTAGAACCTTTCAAATGCGCGCCAAAGACCACTCAGAACCCCCCGCCGTTCCCGCACCTGTCGTGGCCAGATGATCAGACTGCAACATTCGATATAAAGCTGCGAGTAAAAATGACCCGTACGTCGCCCCAGCACTTCGTGGAGCGTTTCTGATCGACACGGCTGACAGGACCTAGGCAAAGAAAAGGAGTATGCCCTGGCTGAAAGTAATCTGCGTTACCTTTACTGGACGCCTTTCCAGCAGCTCGCTCATCACGCCTCCGCAATGTGTGGCATGAACACTGGTGATTTGTGCGGGACAGGCACCATATCTGGCGATGTAGGTTGCGCAAAATACCCTGAACCTTGGACGATGTTACTGACAATTGAGTCAGGGCGTAGATGCCTCCGGCAGGAAGATGGAGCTGGGATGTTTATATGAAGGAACCGTGGCGGGCACCCAGGTCATCTCGCTTCCCTCCGGGGAGGAAATGCAGTATCTCGACGATGGTGATGAAATTGTCATGGAGGCCTGGTGTGGGAACGAGAACGGTGCAAGGCTTGGGTTTGGTGAATGCAGGGGTCTTGTGCTCCCAGCTTGATTTAGAATGGAAACTTTAGTGCTACTATTTTATAGCCAGTTTAAAATACAGAGCGGATGCTGGCTATACTACCTGTCAGACGCTTTTCCAGAAAATCGGATGTAGAGTTATGGACAAAATATCGTCCTCACGGCCACGTTGATCAGTACGAGCGACCACCACGGGCAGATTTTTTGTGATGCTAAGTGCTACGACACTCTGGTTGCTCTAGCCACTATGTTAGTGATTTACGATTTTGAGGCTCAGTGGACTGAAATAGAGATATACAAACTTCTTTTCAATCCCAGTCAGACTACCTCTTTTGTTTACGTCTATCTGTCTAAGTCCAACTATATTGATTCATGGCTTTCCAGCTACTATTTCTGTACCAGGGTCTCACCTACAGCAAGCATATTCTTGTCATAAGATAAGCATAAAGGTTGTGGTGCCACAACTCCATAGGACTAGTAGCATCCCAGATTATATGCTACACGAACTTGAACTATACTTGACATTTGTCTAATAAATCCAACAGGGCCGGACTGGATATTTGGTACAATTGGAACTTAGTGGATACATCCAGATGAGTTGAATTGACCACCTTCTTATCACTGCACCAGCTAAGTTGATTGAGTATGCCCACACAGACACAAAGAACGATATTCTTTGACCAAAGGTGATAGTATATCATCAAGGAAAATATGATGCAGCTTTGTGATATCAGCTACCGGGTGTTGCGATGATTCGGCGTCGATAAGCGAGCAGGCTAAAGAGATCGTGCAGATTGCTACCGGGTGGTTGCACTCGAATGTCTGTCCAATTCTCCGCTCCATAAAGAACATCAAGTCGACGCTGGACTTAGTGGGAGTCATTCTGGGATTCTATCGAGCCATCAAACGCTTACATTCCGCCTGCACGTCGTGAGCGAAGTTGAAGACGTGAAACTCCCTTGGGTTGGCTGGAACAAGTGTGGTCAGCTTCGTCGTGACATATCGATCTCGACATCGGTATCCGTGCTTACTTGGAACATGTCCAGATATGTACTTCTGCGCCTGGGCCTGGACTTTGTGCGCCTCTTCTTGACCAGCATTGGATAACACTTGCATGGCCGCAGCTCGATTCCTTCTGACCTCTTGATACAAGAACAGTCGTTCACCCAGCGCTTCCTTCGAGTCGAGGTCTGTGAATACTGACTCAAGAGCAGCTCCGTCTTCGATCGCTTGTGCGCCACCTTGACCCTGATCTGTATCCAGTCAACATGAGTTGCTGAATCATCATCGCAGTTGACTTACGTGGGAGCATTGGATGTACAGCATCACCGGCGAGCGCAATTTTCCCTTCGAACCAGACTTGGTTGGGGTCTCGATAGAGAAGTTTCCAGAGTTTGAGATCTTCTGCGCGTCTATGTTCGGGTGTCAGAGGTGTTCGACTCGCGTCAAAGGCTTTCGTCTCACCTGCAGGCTTCCACGAGATCAGGATGGAATGTATTGAATTCATCGACTAGATCATCCAACGATGCCGTTCGATTCCATTCTTCAATAGTGTCAGATGAAATCAATAGCACGAGGTGGAGACTTAAACTGATACCTTCTTTCTCGTCTGTCGTGGTTCTGCTGGGGTGTATACCGACAAAGTTCATCAGCTCGCCGCTGTACTTGTCAGACACTCCGGTAGTAGCTCCAGGGTCTAGATCAAAACTCACCCCCGACACGGGTAGTAAACAAGCCGTCTTGTCTTGTCTGTCACAATCGTGAGTCCAGCTGGTTCGATACCGAACAGGCTTTTGTTGTGGCCAATGTTCTTAAGCTTATCTGCTGGTATCAAGAAACGAAAAGCAGATTGGCCTGTCTCGGCTGCATGAGCAACGTCTGCTTAGACGATTGGCGAAATGATTGACTGTGTGGGTTAGTCCTGTAGGGGGGTCGCAAGCTTTGCAGTGTCAGAAGCTCACATGCACACCGTCGGCCGCGATCACTAGATCTTTGGTCACTTTCCCGCCGTCCTTCAAGGTCACGGTACCTGTACTAACGTCTGCTCCAACAACCTCTGCTGAAAGATTTATACTAGCACCCGCGTCTATAGCGATTTGCTTCAAGCCGGTGTGAAGATCGACGCGATGTATGAAGTACCAGTGCGCATGATACTTGTCAATGAGATCATTGTACTCGTCTTGATAGATTGGCGCCAGAGAGCTTGCGTCCAAAACCTTACCCTGTTTTCGTTAGACAGTCGCTTTGGTAGCGGTCAGTCAATCATACCTCTTTGACCACGACAGCCTTTGCAGCTTCAAAGTCGAATTGCCATCGAGAAAGGATTCTTGAGGCGTTAGGACAGACGTGAATGGCAGCGCCCACCTCATTCGAGAACTTCGATCTTTCGAAAATCTGCGAAAATGGCATTAACTGTTTGATCTCGTACGGACTGGCTAGTTTGTTATTCATATACCTCAACTCTATGTCCGGCACGACAGAGACCGATCGCTGCTGCAAGACCCGCGATGCCCGCACCAATAACAGCGACATCCAGAACGACACGTTCGTGCTGTGTCATGACGGTCTGTTTTACTTGTGTTGGAGCTCGCTCTGAATAGTTGGCTGTAGCGAAGAGTACGTTTGCATGTCCATATGGGTGAAAGTCCAAGGCTTTGTACCTGCCTGTTACTTCCTTGTCCTGCTGATCATTGGTGCGGCATCACCTTGCTCGTGAGCGAGTTCGATGACCCCGTACCGGCCGGCCCATCTACGTAGTCCGAGCAATGTGGGGCTGGCATGCGCGTGCACGCTTACCCATCGGCAGGGTGGAGTAAGCTGGAGCGCAATCAGTGCCCCGCATGTGCCGATATCAGCCGTTGGCCGACACGCAAACATTGTATGAATCACTTCGAAAGTCGCTCGAGTGCATATGAGGTGGCAATGCATTGCTCTTTTGGCCTCGGTAGTATTCGTTTTCTTTGAATCGTCGCAGATTTCCTGTGGTACGCGGTCTCTTTGCCATGACGCTCCCTATACAGAACCTCCACAAAATCGACGAGAGTGGACCGTACATCGTCGAGACAAATGTCGATGTACCATTGCGAACTGCATCCAAAAGCCTGCCTGATGATCCTAGATTGGTTCGGGTAAACGTCTACCGACCCAAGACTGACACGAAATTGCCCGTGCTTGTCACTTATGGGCCTTGTAAGTCTGATTGACTTGAGCTCCGCGCAGTTGCACTAACTGCTGTATAGATGGAAAAGACATTCCGTACAGAACGTGAGTGCGACACGCCGATCACTACACATTCCGCTAATCAGAATCAGATTTCATCCAAAATCGTTTGCGGAAGTCAATCCCGAGCACCGCAGCGAGCACTCCGGGTGGGAGACCCCCGACCCAGCTTACTGGACTGCCCAAGGCTATGTCGTAGTCAGAGCCGACGAGCGAGGATGTGGTCAGTCACCTGGCAAGCTAGACACTATGAGTCCAGCCACAAGCGACTGTTTCTACGACGTCATTGAATGGGCCGCGGATCAATCCTGGAGCAACGGTAAAGTCGGGCTTCTTGGTATAAGTTATTTCGCCGGAAGCCAATGGCGTGTCGCTGCTCGACGCCCTAAAGGCTTAGCAGCAATGATCCCATGGGAAGGTAAGATGAAATACAGCGTCAATGGTAGCTTGATCTGACGGTTCGTACAAGGAATGAGCGATTACTATCGCGACCGCGTTCGTCATGGAGGTATCCTGTCCAACACATTCATTTGTAAGTACTGACACTAACCATGGATTAAACGTAAGTCAAACCTGATCTGACATCGAGATTTAGCTTGGTGGTGGGATCGTCAAGTCGTCTCGAATCAATACGGACTACCTGGCAGAGCGGCTCGCAATTGGGGTCCTGATACTCTGGAAGGAAATCTCACGGAGGAGGAGCTCTTGGCCAATCGGGCTGATCAAACACTCGACACATCTACTTATCGCTTCCTTGACGATGAATACTACGCTGTGAGAGACTTTCAACCCGAGGATATCGAGGTGCCCCTCCTCAGCGTTGCAAACTGGGTGTGTACAGATCTCTGCTTGGCTCGTACTGCGATAATCTGACACTCCATCCCAGGGCGGTATCTTGTTACATCTTCGAGGCAACATCACGGGGTTCCTTCGCGCAGGGTCGAAGTTCAAATACTTGCGATGTATCACGGGCCGCCACGATCTTCCTTTCTACTATAAAGAAGAGGTCGAGATCCAGAAGTCATTCCTAGATGCATTCCTCAAGGGACAGGATGATCGTGGTTGGTCGGTGCCTGGGAAGCTACCACCTGTTGACATTTGCCTGAGGAAGGGCAATCCAGGCGTCAATGATCCTCCAGCAGAACTGGCGACATTTCCGAGACGACTGGAGAAGCAGTGGCCTCTGGAGGGCACCAAATACACTGATTTCCATCTCTCCTCTAGTGGGTCGATGTCTACCATACGCGACTCGACATCCGGGAAGTTGTCGTACTCAGCTCCTAAGTAAGATGCCTCCTATCGTGCATTTAGTACACTCTCCGTCTGACAAAAATTACAGGGGAGAAATCTCTTTCCGAAGCACGCCGTTCAAGAGACAAACTGAGGTTACTGGACATCCGCTAGCAAGGTTATCGTTCTCTTTGAGCAGTGTCGATGAGTCTGCCCCCTCGGAACTGGATGTCTTCCTTACAATCAGACATTTCGATGCAGAACATAGGGAAGGTGAGTTTTCACCAAGACTCGTACTTTCGATTACTAATCACGTACAGTCTCCTATACCGGAACTACCGGAGAGCCTGTTCCAGTGGTCAAGGGTTGGCTCCGACTTTCACTTCGCAAGACTTGTGAAGAGAGCCCTCTTCACAAGGACTATATGCCATACAGAGAGTACAAATCCGTGGATGTCCAGCCTGTACATTTGGATCACGTCTACTCTGTCGATGTTGAGATCTGGCCGACTAATGTTGTCGTCGAGGCTGGTAGTACTCTAGAATTGCAGGTATCCAGCTGTGACACAGCGGGGAGTGGATTGTTTAATCACACTCATCCTCAAGATCGAAAGGAAGAGAATCTTAAGGGTCTGAACAATATCCATATTGGGCCAGATTACGAGAACTTCTTGCGTCTGCCCATTATAGAACGATAAACGACCGAGGCTTAGCCTTTGTTCAGTCGCATAAAATCAGTCTATACCGAAAAGCACTTGTCTCACAATCAAAGCCTGACTGATTTATAACTGCATGTCTCTATGAGTGAACGCATCTGCCGGCGTTCCGCACGCGCGAATAATGGGAAATCCAGCAAGATTTCCCCACCTCGAGACCCCACCTGGGCCGGAGTACAGCATCTCGTTGGTCCTTCGACTAGAACGTGGTTCTGGCTCCTGACCATGATTCCAGACCCCAGATCACCCACCCACCCCCACAGCATCCTCCGCAGATAACCCCCGCTTTATCCCACGCGGTTCAGTGGTCTGGTTGCTAGTCAAATATAGAAGATGATTGTAGATTCGAAAGACAGACATCGACCTCGACAAACCACTTCTGGCCCAATCTGTTTGATATGCATCTCAAGACACTCAAGCAGCTCGATAGCTCAGAGGGCAATGTCCAGCTTATAGAGAGTATGAGATCCTGATATTAGACCCTCACGAAAATCTGCAACCAAACCTGACACCTCTTGATATAGACTATACACATCATCCTGGGGGTATCGAGGGTGATACGAGTGGCCACACCGTCCTGGTACCTCAGCCGTCCAGTGATCCAAACGATCCCTTAACCTGGTCTCGTTCCAGCAAAAACATCGCCTTCTTAAACGTCTGCGCCTTCACCTTCCTCACAAATGTGTCCATTGGTGGTCTCTCACCAGCTTTTTACGGCTTGAGCTTGCAGTTCGGAAAATCAATCTCCGTGACAACAGGCTTATTGATCTGGCCGATTCTTGTGCTTGGATTGGGTGTAAGTTTTAACAAAAAAGGTGGAGTAGAACTTGAGACAAATGGGCTGACTGAGTTGATCTACGTTCTTAGAACTTCTTTTGGGTTCCGACCGCAGTCCACTTCGGCAAAAGACCAGTCTTCGTGATTGCACTTGCTTTACTGACTGCTTGCAACGCCTGGTCGGCTACCTCGAAATCTTTCGACAGTCTTCTAGCTGCTCGCGTCGTTGCAGCATTCGCAGGCTCTTCGACTGAGGCTCTAGGTGCTGCTATTGTCAATGTGAGCCCCTTGTCTACGCTACTTCCTACCGGCTCCTGCTAACCTAAGCACAGGACCTGTTCTTCCTCCATGAGAGAGGTGCCCAGATGGGTATCTATATCGTTTTTCTGGCCTGGGGAAACTCTCTTGGTCCCTTGTGCGGTGGTTTCATAACATCGGGTAAGGCGACTGATCGATGTGACAAGAATTGGCAAGGTACGAAACAGGGCTAACATTCTCGTCTCAGGCATCGGATGGAGATGGTTCTGTTGGATTTGCACCATCTTCTGTGCAGTCAATCTCGTCGCAGTGTTCTTCTTCGTGCCAGAAACACGTTTCAAGCGAGAACTCACAATACCGACTGCTGTCGATGAGATCATAACAGAGCAGACCGCGGATGATAAGGCAGGATCTACAGCGGAACATGTTGAACTCGAGATGCAAACCACGCACACGATAACAATAGCGCAAGCAGCTAACTCTAGGAATACCTATCTCCAGCGACTCTCTCTGTGGTCAGGGAAGTCAAGTGACTCTGGATATCTCATCGACTTCATAAGACCATTTCCACTGGTGATTCTACCAGCGGTGTTTTGGGCAGTCCTAATATGTAAGACTTTCTACGGGTACCTCCAAGAGGTACATCGAGAGGCTGACATGCTTTCTTATGCAGACACTGCTCAGCTAGCTTGTATCATCTCCGTGAGCACGCTGAATTCTTTTGTCCTCCAGGCGCCTCCATACTCCTTCAACCCCGGTATCAACGGATTGATTAATATTCCTGCTATGAGTAAGCATAAGCTATGCACAGGAACTCATATGTGATGAAGATTACTGATTCCAGATTTCTCGGCAGTTGGCAATATCATTGGAGCAACCACAAGTGGACGCCTATCTGATTTGATAAGCAAACGCGATGCCAGCCGTCAAGGAGGAGTTTTCAAGCCGGAAAGTCGCTTGATAGTGTTGTGCGTTGATCTCGTTGCCGTGCCTGCTGGCCTACTGATGTTTGGTTTCGGCTGCGCTCTACACCTGCATTGGGCTGTCATCTACGTCGGCTATGGACTGATCAACATTGGCTTGACAAGCGGTGCTAACATGGGCATGATCTATGTCATGGACTGCTACTTCCCCATCGCCCCCGAAGCTCTGCTTGTGGTCAATGGACTGAAGAACGTCGCCGCGTTTGGCATTGCTCACGGTGTCATCCCATGGGTAACGACTTCGGGTTATAAAGAGGTAGGTTACGATGCATCGTTTAGTCCGTCTCAGATTTGCTAACAGACATGGTTACAGGTCTTTGGCGCCCTGACTGGTATCTATCTTGGAGTGCTGATGTTGGTTGTTCCTTTCTACTTTTTCGGTGAGAGAATCCGGCACTGGTCTTCGGGAGCCTTGAGGATCATATTGTAGTCAAGGCCAGTCGTGATAGGTGATGTCCAATGAAAACTCGCTTCTAGAGCTCCTAGCTATCTGTTACCTCGGCGCGACTTCAGTAAAGATATCTGAAGAATTCGACAACTATTCACCCTTCGCAAAGTCTGCGGGAGTGACGTCCTTGACTTCGAAGAGTCCATTGTTCTTGAAAACAGCTTCTGCAACCTCTGTGCCATTTTGAATCATGTTAAACATGTCTTCAGGCTTTGCCAGATGCTTCTTCCCATCTACTATACTGTCAGAGTCTGTTCAATTCAACATGGAAGTTCGACAATATCGATCTTACCTTTGGTTGCATACGATGCATGCTCGAAAACAAAGGGATTATATCCAGCAGTGCGCTCCCCATCCAGTCCAAAAGACGTGAAAGCTAGCTCGGACTCGATCACCCACTCAGCACTGTTCAAACAAAGTGGAGTGGTCTGGTTGGTGTAGTTTGTGTGCGCTTGCTTCCCAGTTCGATGGTTGTGGAGGAGTGTCGACCCCGATGTCTTCGAGTCTGCCACAATACGGATAGTGAGTACGTCGCCGGCTTGTAGCTCGAAGTCATTGTAAGATTGCTGTGGCGCCGGATACCATTCAGTCCAAGCATAATACTGCGTCGTAGTCTTGTTATCGATTGACTCTGCAGTACAATAGAAGCCTATCCGAATATGAGTAGATGAAAAGGGGATAACGCATGGAAGGAAGGCCTACCAGCTTGGAGTACGACATCGTTGCAACTGGAAGAGCCGTCGATACCAGCCCAGCCGGATACGGAGTATGGGACGTAATCGTAGGCTGGTATGCCTACAGAACACTCTGGGACAACAATGTCGACGCTGGCTTGTGTGACGCGGCCTTTGTCTTCATGAATACCTCCGGCCCAATTGTCAGAGGTGTAAGCGTTGACTAGTGAAGCTGCAACCAAGGCACTGCTAATCGCTTGCGTAAAGACCATGTTGCTGGATTTGATTTGGTACTAAGTTGATGTCAAAGTACGTGTGATGTGCAAGTGAACAGATGTAGGAACAATATTGTTACAAGGAGGTAGGACAGCTTGCTTGTATTTATATCTTCTACTGCTGATAGATGATGCAAAGACCGTGCATGTATTTTTAGACTGCTGTCTCGGATGAACCTATCCTAACTGAAATTATACTGCTGGACCCTGGCGGAGCTGATGTCATTTTAGAATTTCGGGAATAAGCCCCATCACTATAGCGCTTCCTCAATACGAGATTTTACATTGTATATCGCTCAAAGCACCGCGTCCATAACCTTGTAGGTATCTTGTCTACGTAACCCAGGGATCCACTGCAAGAGATGTCAAAACAAGCTGAATCAACCCGACCATCCGTGAACCCTCGACCCTCCGGGCACCTCTTAGCTACTTCCAGATCCTGGTGCAACGATGACACATAGACGCTCAGAGCAACAATGTTAAGCAATCGTCAATCTACCTTCGTAGAAGACTATTGCAATCGAGCGTTGCCGTCTTGATCCAGCTCACAAATTTGCCTTCTCCTGTCCAGGTCGCGCTATGCTTAGGTGTGTAAATGGGACTCCAAGATGGTGAAAGATCTGGTGCCAGCGATCATTCCCAAACCAGTCTCTTCTCTCGCCCTCAGCATTGGTGGCCGAGATCCACGGCGCTCCGAATGCTCCCACACTCATCGTAGTGTCCACGACGCGTTTCTTGTTCTCGGCTCCAACAGATCCCTTCATGATGTGCTCGAGGTCATTTGCTGGAAACACACATTCCAGGGCTTTGGCAATTCCGCCAGTTGAGGATATATCGATACTCTTGCTCCAATAGCCTGAGACCAAGCCTGAGAAGGTCTCTTCAAACTGTTCTGCCGAGTAATGATCTTTGACATATCTTGCTACCCGAACAGCCTTGTCTCATGAGTTAATGCTGTCGATAACGTGTTTCGAAAATACTTACAGACAAAGATGATATAGGGAAGACTTTTGGCCGCACGAGATGCAGTCCAAGAAGTTCCGACGTCAGGTCTAGGTCCTGTTGCATAAAAGCCGATTTTGCTTCTGGCGGTGGTGTGTAAGGATTGCCTACACCATTGCGTGCCCCTCCTAGAAAGAATGGCTCGATGCAGACTTCAATGCTGTGAGACTGAAGCTGTGGACGATAGTTCCTGATGTTCGCGAACCCAAACCACGAATACGGCGACACTGGAGAGGTCAACATGGATCCAGAATAAGAGACTCTATCTAGTTTCACTCACCGCAATCAACATAGATGGTGAGAATCCCGCCAGGAGAGTGAGCCATGCTTCTTGTCGTCTTCGCGAATGCTAACGAGGGCGAGCGGGTGAATTCTTACGAGAGAGCCGATAGACAAGAGCCAGAGTTGGAACGCGCTCCAAAACTCCGCAAATTCATGTCCGACATCGGCTGAACGGCACAAGTTGCCCGCCATCACTTACACCGCATGAGGTCTGTACATCTCGGTTTGTTGACTCATCAATGTCATCTCTACCGAGCTCACTTGACGACCGTGAGATGGTTACACACGTGAGTATGCCCTTGCAAGAGCTATAAAAAAGTTAGCGTACTTGCTATCAAATTCGACATCCATACTCGAGTACAAATTGTTCAAGCCCAAAGCAATTCAATCAGCATGCCCATTACTTCGTCGTATCCCTCAATTATCTGTCCTGATACGAATCTGTGGGACTTTGTCTTCTGTAATGCAGATCGTGGATTTCCTGACGAACATGGTGAGTGAGCTTTCCAACAACATGCTGTTTGAGCTGACCAATCGTTCAGTCATATACGTCGATGCTGTATCCAAAGCCCAGTTCACTTTTGGTAACATAGAAGCGACTGCAATGAAATTTGGTCAAGCGCTGATTAGCAACTGGGCATGGTGCAAAGGAGACATACTTGCTTTGATAGCCCCCAATTCTCCTGACATTGCGTCAGTTGTGTTCGGTACGTTGTATGCAGGTGGCGTTGTGTGTCCATTGAACTGCCTCTCTACTGCACGCGAACTTGCACAATCACTGGAAGAATCGAATGCAAAAGTTATGGTCACGAGCATTTCGTGCCTCGAAGTTGCCCAGGAAGCGGCAAAACTTGTTGGTATGTCTAATAACAGAATCTTACTCATGGAGGAGCTCGAAACGAAGAGTGGATTACAGCACTTCTCAAAGTTGCGAATCTCGTCTGAGCACGCAGCGAGGCCTCAGATCGATCCTGAAGAGGATATGGCCTTCCTTGTATATTCGTCAGGGACGACGGGTCTTCCAAAAGGTGTCATGCTAACGCATCGCAACGTCATGGTGAACATGTTGCAGAATGCTGTTGTGAGTCAAGAGTTCCTAGAATGGACTAAAGACCGATCTCTTGGGTTCATACCGATGCATCATATTTATGGTAGGTTCGTATAGTGTAGGTGTCGCTTTGACTGACCTCGCCAGGGCTCTCTGCACTGGTTTTCTCTCCTCTCTATCAGGGTATTCAAACGCATATCATGCAACGCTTCGACTTACAAGACTTCTGTAAAATCTTCCAGGATGAGAAAATCACCACTGCATACATCGTGCCCCCAGTTGCACTTGCCCTCGCCAAGAGTCCTGTTGTCGATGGATATGACATCAAGTCACTCCGAAGTCTCACCTCAGCAGCAGCTCCGGCGCCTCGGGATGTTATACGAGAGATCCACCGCCGCTTCGGACTTCCTACTAGGCAGGTATACGGATTGTCAGAGGCGGCACCGGGCGTTACCTCTCAAGCAATGCTTGACTGGGATAAGCCTATAGGGAGCAGTGGCAGACTTGCGCCCAACATGTCTCTCAAGGTCATGCATGCAGGTAGAGAGATGGAATGCGGTAAAGAGGGAGAACTCTGGATTCGCGGACCAAATATCTTCAAGGGTTACTACAACAACTCAACTGCTACAGCCGCAGCCTTGAATGCTGAGGGGTGGTATCGCACTGGTGACATCGGCTACTTCGACAAAGACCACAACATCTTCATAACGGATCGGCTCAAGGAACTCATCAAATACAACGGGTTCCAAGTTCCCCCAGCCCAGCTTGAATCTCTGTTGATCGGGCATCCGGCTGTTCTTGATGTGGCGGTCATCGAAGTGTACGATGAAGAGAAAGCGACAGAGCTGCCGCGGGCATACGTCGTGGTAGCTTACGGGTACAGAGCAGATGAGACAATGCAGAAAGATCTTCATGGATGGCTGAACAAGCAAGTGGTCTCGTACAAGAGACTTCGCGGTGGTATCAGATTTGTCGAGGCGATACCGAAGAGCGCTGCTGGAAAGATACTTCGCAGGGTACTTGTGGAACAAGCCAAGAAAGAACAGGCAGCCACGAGAGCTCGATCGTGAGTAAGAGGTCCATGTATTCTTAGTTCTATGGTTCCATACTTCAAGGTTAGGTAAACATCGACCATCTGAGTTTGTGTGGTCTTTAACTGATTCAGAAGGAACTCCTCGAAGTAAGCCTTGTGCATCTGGCTACAGGAGTATCTCTTCAAGGCATCACGCCATGATCGGGGCAAGATAAATTGAGCTACAACTTCGTGAATAAGGTCTCCTTCATAGCTCGGACATCTAATTCCTGTGTCCAGGTACTCCTTGGTTGCGTGTGCAGAAACCAGTATGTATGTGCCAGATCAGTAGGTTGTAGCAAGTAAGACTCTGGATCCTTGAGTTTCTCCTCATCGCCAGCCCGTTGCCATTTCCTCCCACTGACACCGCCTATAAGCTTTCCGTCGACTGATCCATCAACGATGATGTTGACAGAGTGAATTCCTTTGCTTTGGTATTCCCGGGTCAGAACTTGACACAGTGATCGCAGTCCGAATTTACCAGGAGAGAAACTGGCCAGCCCAGGCATACCACGCAGCGCACCAGTAGCGCTTGTAAAGAGAATGGTGCCTCTTCCAGCGGCAAGCATATCGGGAAGGACGCATTTGCTAGACCAGAAGGCACCGAAAAGGTTGATCTTGGTAAAGTTTTCGAACTCTTCTGTTGTCGTGTCGAGGATGGAGCGGCCATTAACTCGTCGAGCGCCAGCGTTGTAGACAAGCACATTTACAGGTCCCAATTCTGCACGGATCTTCTCAAAACTAGAGATGACAGTTTTTTCGACACTCAAGTCGGTCAAGTAGTAGTGTGCGGTGCCTTTTTCTATATCGTCATCGATGCCTGCAGCCATGGCTTTGAGAACGTCTTCGGTGCGGGCCAGCAAGGCGACAATAAAGCCTTCCACTGCAAAGCGACGAGCGACAGCTTCGCCTATGCCTGGGCCAGCGCCGACGACAGCAATGACTGGTTTTCTGGAGCTATTCAAAGACATATTTCTAGTATGTGTCGTTTCCAATGGGTGTGCAATATCCGAGCAGCATTTTCCCCTGGTGTACCTGCTCAGATTTCTAGTGATGTCGCCGTCAGATGATGACTATACAATCATCACATGCTGCCGAGTATAGTTGCGGGGTCACGCCGAGGTCGGCGAGCGTTGAGCTCGAAATCCTTTGAGAAATACAGCTGTTTCTATCGTCCTTGAAAACATGCCAATGTTTGCACTTCACAGCTGCTGAACGACGCGTTCGCTCGCCTTAGACCATGAAGCTGATATCCGAGTGATGGACTTTCCGTTCGGATGACGCGCCCACTCTTGCGGCCTGCTGTGAAGCATACTGTATGCCTTGTTATGCGACGATGGAGGTGACTTGAGGACATCTGGCTATCTCTTCGATATCTGTCTACACAGAGAATTGTCCGCTCAGACTTATCGGAAATTCGGAAGCTCGGAAGCTTGCATCGGAAGAGCTTGTCGGAAGATGCGGCAGACATCTAGAGATTGATATACCGTCCGGGGCCCCGCACTCGAGACTACCTATCCTTCTCCGCACATTGCATTGAACCTTGACGTACTATCAGCCAACATTATGTTCGACGACAAACACGGAAGTCAGGCCCAGACAGTGGAGAATATTGCCGATACACATGGATTCAAGGAATCCGAAGGTTATGTCGCTGACATTGAAGGCTCGTCGAGGAACAATCTGAAGACCGCTAGAGATGGACATACAGTCCTGATCCCGCAACCTTCCGACTCTCCTTTAGACACCTTGAACTGGAGCCTGACTAGGAAGCATGTGATCTTATTCATCATCAGTCTTGCTGCGTTCCTTCCGGATTATGGCAGTGCCACTGGCGCTGTGACTCTTCTGCCTCAAGCAGCGTGAGTTGATCAAATCATGCTTGTTTGTAGCGACCTCAAGACACTAACACCCCACAGCCAGTGGAAAATTTCGCCAGACACAGTCAATCATTCTCAAGTTGGCAATGTCTTTATGCTTGGAGCTGGTGGTGTGGTTGCCGTCATTCTCTCAGCTTGGGCAGGTCGCCTCCCAATCCTATTCTACTTCCTTGTACTCTCGACTGCCACCGCGGCATGGTGTGCTGCTGCAAATACCTTTGAGTCCTTTATGGCTGCTCGTATCCTGAATGGGTTCTTCAGCACTGTAGCTCAAGGAGGTGGTCTCATGTTCATATTCGACATGTTCTTCTTCCACGAAAGAGCTCGTAAGATTAATATTTGGGCGGCTTTCATCATCTTGTCGCCATACATGGGGCCTCTTCTTACCGCTTTCATTATTACCACACTGGATTGGCCTATCGCCTTCTGGGTATTCTTCGCAATGGTTAGTCATCTACACTACTTACAGACGATGGACACAAACGTTGGCTAACTCGAGCAGAATGCTCTCGTCCTGGTTCTGACAATCTGTTTTGTCAAAGAGACGTACTACGACCGCTCTATCAGTCCTGCCGATCAGCCTTACAGAGGGTCTCAGTTCCAGCAACTCATTGGTATTTCTCAATATCGTTCTCTTCACCTTCGCAATACCCTTGGCCAAGCCTCTATGCGCACCATCCGCGTACTAATCAAGCCTACTGTGCTCCTTTCCGTGACTTACTACTGCCTCACGTTCGCTTGGGTAGTTGGTATCAACACAACTCT
>SWBH01000040.1:0-29200 GCA_024195465.1 Aureobasidium sp. EXF-8845 | reverse complement strand
CTCGCGGTGCCAATGGAGAGTACGAGGAGTCAAGGATTCGGCAGATTTGTCCGAGGGGTAGACATTTTCGTAGAGGAAGATTTCACCAGACACATTTCCCACGGCAACCGAGATATTTTCCGTCCTTGCCTTCTTCTTCGACTCGCTTGACTCGACTCTGCACTCGAGACTCGTCACGCCGGCGGACACGGTAATCTCAACAAAGTCATAACGAGACGATGTTTCTGAAGCGATGCGTTTGCCAACCACCAATTTCGTCGAGGTAGCGGCAACAATGAATTGGCCTTCGACGCGGAGATGGCTCAAAGAGTCTTTGGAAGTGTAGATAGTGCGGCCTCCAGTGACAATGTTCCAATCGTCGTCTTTGTGGCAGATAGCGTACAAAGCGTCTTGTGAAGCATCCTCTGACAGTGTGACGAGTAGAGCTGAGATGGAGCCCTCGAACTTGATTTCATCGTCTACGGGAGCGCCAGTAATCCAGTTCCAGCGCTGAACACGACCTGTGGATGAAGCAATGTATAATTCCTCGTCATCGGCGCTTGAGACGGCGAAAGCAGTGGCTGAGCGGTCGGGGCCAGGCAGTTTTCTCTCGACCAGCGATGTGGCAATTGACAGGACCTCGACTTCTCGGCCATTCGATGCGAAGATGCAGCTGTGAGTTGTTAGACGACGTTGTAAAAGCTTGGGCAGAGTATAGCATACCTCTCGTCCTGAGCAAAGATGGGGTCGTGCAGGACAAATCTTCCTCCCAAAGGCTTTGACAGAGTCCATGGCGACTTGCCGTCGATTCTCGCTTGTGGCTTGTCGACGACCTGGCCCTGGTCGACAGCAACGCGATCGGCGCCCTTTCTTCTCGAGGCATCGCGACCTCGCCTTGACTTCTTTCCTTGTGCTGATGTGGTAGCCACCTGTAGTGTATTGTTGTCGGTCGAGCCAGCGGTTTGCGGAAGGATCACCGTCGGCGTGCTGATAGAGTCGAGAATCTGAGTCTTTGGTGTAGACTTTGGTGTTTGCGTCTTGACGGGCTTGGGAGTAGTGGTTGTGTCCTGATCCAGGTGGTCGCTCTTCTGGCGCTTTGGCAAAGCAGCGGCATCACGCTGCGAGCGCTTTCTCTTCAATTGTATATCGGACATGGTTGAAATAAATGTATCGCTCTTTCCTTGAGATTCAAGAAAAAAAGTTGACTGAACCCTACAGACAGAATGAGCGGCGGCCTCCAGAAATCTTTGAAGCGCGGAGAAATTGCTTGGCGGCACTTTTTGCGATTGTCGACTTTGATGCCTTCGAATCGCAAACCATCACTGTCGTCGCCCTCGGTCATCGCAACAAGTCGCTCCTTTTACGCAATCTACACAAGCGCATTCCATACTACACACAAAAGATGATCATTCCTATCCGCTGTTTCTCCTGCGGCAAGGTCAGTGGATGTCCTCCCTACTTCACCTCTTGCAATGCGCTGACTTGACTTCAAGGTTGTCGCCGACCTCTGGGAGCGCTACATGGCTCTGCTGGACGAAGGCATGCCCGACGGGTGAGTTCGCGACTTTCACGCGACCAGCTATACAGCATTCTGACAATACGACAGTGACGCCATGGACAAGCTCGGCCTGACACGCTACTGCTGTCGCCGTATGCTCATGACCCACGTTGACCTGATTGAGAAGCTGCTCCGGTATGCGACACTCTGGACTTCTCTCACTACTATCTCACTAACACACTCCGTCAGTTACAACCCCAACGAGCGCGACATCATCAGACAACGCGTCTAAACCTCTTTCTCCACACAAAACACACCTCTACTTGCATACAACAATCCGGCGTTATTGGGCATTTCTTCAAAGCATGGAGTTCTGGGCGATCCTTTTCGAAGAAGGGGGGATGGACAAACTGGTCGAATTACCTGAAAAAGTTGATGGACGAAACATCACGAAAGAGAGAGGGAGAGCTTGCAAAAGCTATTCGAAAAAAGCTAGCAGCTGAACAAAGAACAACTCAGAACACTGTCATTTTTACACAAAACGATACCCGTGATGCTCGGGTCTTGGAATCCTCTGGTCATTTGCATCGCGTGCTCTTGCGCTTCGTGATATATACGTACACCCGTCAAGCGCTGCTTCCAAGAATCCGTAATCAGGAAAGTCAAAATCTGCATTTGTGCTATGACAGCTGAACTTCTCGATCGGTGCTTGCATTATCAAACTCATGCCATCATCCTCATAGGACTGACTGTTGGATGGGTCCAACAGATGCCGATTGTTCTACATTTACCATGAACAGTCACTGGACAATCAGCTACCAGTGATCAGAATACACCAGCCCCCAAATCATGATCATCATGTCCAGTCACAGATGCGGTGTACGAAAAGTATGCATTGCCATTTCAATCATAGAAGTAGTGGTTCGTGTGCAACGCTCAAGGAACTAACAGACGAAGGATTAATAACAATAAATGCCGCTGTTCAGTGCTCGCTTTGCCCAAAGAAGAAACAAAGACATGGTGAAGAAGACAAAAAAATGCCCAAACCATTCGCTCGCCATATCGTACAATGTAGAATCCGTAAAACGCCGTGCATGCATAAGTACCCATATCGAAAAAGAAAATGCCATGCCAAAATAACGTGCAATGAAAGAGTAGAATATCGGTCCAAAAGGTGCGAAGAGGGGTGGGGTTCCAGACTTGAGAATCAGAGGGACATAGTAATAAAGGTTAATGTGGTGTGGAGGGGTGTGTTTGAGAATGAGAAGGTGAAGGTATTCAACAGCAGCGTCCCTTTCTGACATTGGTATTGTCCTCACTCTCACCAGCCTCGGATGCATAGCTAACTGCACCAGGCGTATTGGGAAAGCCCAGCCAGCTGCGTCTCTTGTCGCCATGTCCAACGCGGAAGCTGCCTGTGCCACCATTTGGGAGGTCAAAATAGCTTGGACCACCTTCAGTAAAAGGAGTGCGTCCCATGGTCGCTTCGATGGTGCGCTGTTGGTCCAGTCTGCGCTGGTGCTGGTCGACGAGCTTGCGGGTGATGACGCGGAACATTTCTTCTATGCCCTCGCCGTCTTTTGCGCTGATCTCGTGGCAGCAGTCCCAAATATGTTCTTGACCCCAGAAGCCACTGCTGCGGTTGCTGTTGGGTGAAGCCATAGCTGCAAGGTTGTTGTTGCTCGGAGGTGAACTGTGCATGGCGCTTGATGGGCGGGCACTGCCAGGCATAACTTGATCTGGATAGAGCTGCTCTGCAACATAACCGATGCAGCGCTCGAAGGGCACCTCTCGTTTGGACGGGTCCATTGCAACGACATCGCTTTTGGTGCCAACGACGTGCAGGATCAAGTCCTCAGTATCACCCCAGCCAGCCTTGTCCCTCAGCTCTCTCAGCCAGACGCCCATCTCCTCGAAACTCTTCTTGCTCGTGATATCATAGCAAAGAACAGCAGCATGTGCACCGCGATAGTACAGTTTGCTGATGCTGCGGAAGCGTTCTTGACCGGCGGTATCCCAGATCTGGAGGCGTATATCCGTATCGGTTTCGGGATCGTGGACACGTGTGGTCAAAAAGGAAGCGCCAACGGTTGAGGGAGTGCTGGGAGGAAGAAAGGTCTGATGGACGAAACGGTGGACCAGCGAAGTCTTGCCCACGTTTTGAGAACCGAGCACGACCAACTTGGCCTCTAGTGAGGGCGTGGAAGCTGACATGACTCGTCGAATTAAGAAATCAGTATATCAAGAAAGAAGGTGGCCAATAGAGAATGCGATAGTGTCGCTGAGTTGATGAGTGACAGAGGTCCGAGTTGAGCCGGTGGACGTGCGACAAGCAAGATCGTTTGTGGTCGTACTCAAACACTTTGACCAGTGGGCGCGATGTGTTGTCCCTGGTGATTATGGCTTGGGGGGTTTTCTGTGAGCCTAGCAGCAGCGGCCGAGCCCCAGCAAAATTTGACAAGCGGCCATTGCCCAAGCGTCACCTGTAGAAAGAAAAGGGGATGGGACGAAAGAAGAGTCCGTTTGTTAGAGAGTAAGAAAGGGTCTTTGCGGCTTTGGATCAGGGACTGGGGTTGCTGTATGTTGATGTTTGTTCCTGCCTGATTAGGTTACTGCCGATTTCCGACTCCCGTGGGCCAAAGCTTTTTGACATCTGCCAGACCACATCGCGACAATCTCATCCCCTCCACCTTGACATCTTTGACACTTTTGACATGTCTAGAAGTTACAATTCCACCAGGCAGAACTGTTGCCGGTCATTGCACCGTATATACTCATATTTGTTTCGAGACATGGCGTCATACGCCCATCTCGACATCCGAGCAGCTGCGTCCTTGTTACCCTGAGTCTCACTAATGCAAAACGTCTTTATTATCCACATCCTGCATACCAGCCGGTAAGCTGTCAACGCTCATCTACACTTCCAGATCTTAGGCTCAGCTCGCCGCGAACCCTTTCGTTTTGGGAAATTGCCCGTGTCTAACACGCACAAACGACGTAAACACTACGAGAGCCTCATAGCTTCGGGAGTCATCGGCTTATACAAATAATTCAGGGATGAGGTTGCTCATGCAGGGTCTCCATCGACACGCATCTTCTGTTCGGAGGTAACTCCATAAATGCTTTTCCATGTGCAGCTACGCACGTAGTCAGCTCGAGCATAGGTACCGTTATCCGGCCCTCGCGAAAGCCGCTTAGAGAATATTCGATTCGAAACTTACCACAGGTTATAGGCTTCTGCCAATTCCATCTTATCTAGAGAAGGTACCAAGCCCAACACCACGTAGCATACTCGATGATATACTTGAATCCGCCTTGCGATGAGAAGGGCAAGGATACAGCACCTTTATAAAGAAGCAAGCCTTCGTCCTTGGATATCGGCCTTCCCGAACAACGGCGTCATCACACACACAGATCAACCGTCTTTTAGTAGTTCACCGTTAGCTACATGCTGTTAGGCCAACGCTTCGGTTAAGAGCCTCAATCATCTATACCGCTCGTATATCGGATATACTCGGTTCATCTCTTCATTTAGCAATGGGCGCTGGCAGAGTCACATCTACTTTCTTTTCCAGAAAACGCATCATGGTTCTAGTTGGGTCGAGCCCTGGTCTCGCTGTCATCATGGTACAAAGCTCAGATGGGAAGAATCATTGGAGTGTCTCTGGTTCATGACGCCCAAGGATCCTTCCGCCGTTGTTTCGTATCTCGTGTGCCCCACTGTCTTCTTTAGGTCCGCATCTGTTGCTGTGTAGACCGGCCTCATCTCCATTGCGCTATACTCCTCTGCAAAAGAAACAAACTGTGCTACCCCATATTGACGATACCGTTGAAGTGTTTCAAAGCCTGCATCTTGCCCCCATCGAATCGTCGAGACCGGCTGGGAGTGCAAAACTTGCCTCGAGGTTGGGTTTGAATTGTACTTACGACTCGTCGTAATGTCTCTGTGCGACCTTTCGCATTGTTTCTTTGCTCTTCACACCTTATCATTACAGTCCACTGCCTACTAATAGCTTAACCATTAATATCTAATACCATAGCGACTGTGCAATCGACATGCGCTTTTACGGTGTAGCACTATCAGGTGGTCTCATCTTGTCGTCTTTGTCTGGTGTTGCTACTCAGGATTCGCCCGTCCAGTCTTCTAGCGACCATGTTCAGCCTACTCTTCGTAGACCATCAGAAGTCGAAGCACCAGGAGCCAGGAAGGATTCTGTTTTTGAGATACTCAAGAATCTCGTGCCGGCCATAGATATTCCGGTGCCAATTCGCTTCAACAACCATCAGATTCCCGATCGAAGACCGCAAAACAATGAGGATGACAGGTTTCCGGAATCTTATGTCGACCAAACCGCTGGGGAGTCTCCTTTGAATGATCAGTCGTCGCCACCCGGACCTCCTACTTCGAGGAAGATCATGTTTCCACGTCGCGCATTGTCTACGTCGTCACGTCCAACGCTGAAATCGTTCAGTAAGAGTTCATCAAAGAGGAGCAGTACCGCAAGGTTGACGAGCAGTGGAAGAATCGTCAAAACATCTACACGAAAGACCAGCTCGAGCAAGAAGATTTCTGTAACACTGGGATCTCCGGTCTGGACAAGCAGAAAGACGACTTCCCAAGAACCGACAACATCAACGAAAGGGCCTACCCCAAGTAAAGATTTCTCAAGCTCAAAACAAACGGTACCCTCAGTGCAAAGTGTCAAGCCATCAAGCAAAGTTTCGAGCTCGTCGCAACTCACGAAGTCAACCCGTGGTTCAAAACTCACGAGTCCGACGTCTTCGAGTTCGACAAGGAAGACCGCGAGCTCCAGTTCAAGTAAAGCTAAGAGTGGTACTCCAAGTTCTGTAAAGCAAGCATCCGCTTCTACAAACGCGCTCTCGAGCTCCTCCAAGAAGCCATCAAGTGCGACTAGGATTCCATCTAGCTCCATACGGAAGAGCTCCAGTTCTACGAACAAACTTTCCAGTTCTGGCAAGAAAGTGTCGAGCTCTAACATAAAAGCATCGGTTGCTACCAAGATTGCTCTAACCTTGGGCAAAGATGTGCCCAGTTCTATCAAGAAAGTCGTCAGCTCGTCGACGAGAGTTTCTGAATCCAGTCGAAGAGCATCTACTTCCACGAAGAAGACTTCCAGCTCTACAAGCAAACCCTCTAGCTCTACGAAAAGTATGTCCAGCTCCTCCAAAGCAATCTCCAGCTCTTCCGGAAGATTGTCAAGTGCTACAAAACGTTCTTCAAGCTCCGCCCCGGCAGCTTCACAGATCTCGAGCCGAACAATCTCTGGAGTAAGTCCGATCAGGCAGAGTTCTCCTAGCACATCCCAGATCTCAACGAAAGGAAATGCACCCAGTCTGTCAAGTGCAACTGTTCCTCCATCGCGGCTGTCTCCCTATTCCACGATCGAATCTTCGAGCGTCGTACGTGGTTCTGCTCTGCACAGCTCATCTACTCGAAGCCTTTCAACGATCTTGTCAGTCTCAGTTGTTTCGTCGAGTTCCTTGCCAATTCCTGTGAAGATCACAGCATCACGGAGATGCCGAGGCATGTTGTCTTGTCCTCCCGAGAGTTCTACTGGAATATTGTCATCGGTGACTGGTGCTTCTGCTGCGCAGGGATCAGCATCGCCCATCGCAAGTGATGCTTCCTCGCCTACAGAGATACTGAGTTCAATCTCAAGTCAAACCCAGTCAGCCACGACACGATCGTCCAGTTCGTCGTCCTCAATTGCTGGAGGCGCCACAACCACGCCTTCTAATCACAACCCTACACGTGGACAGCTGCCGTCGAAGCCGAGCGACTTATCAATACCGTCGGTATCTTTGGACTTGTCTCACACGACGAGTATGGCTTCAACGTCTTCCCACTCTCAGTCGACGTCCTCCACAGCCACAGCTACAGGGACGGTTCCAGAGACTATCAGCTTCAGCACTGTTTTGTCCCAAGATAAGGCTTCAACGTCGCCGAACTTCTCATCATCCGTCGAGACTTCAGCTATTCGCGGCCAGCTGCCTGTTTCTCGCAGTTCGTCAAGCAGATCCCCAACAACCACTCGGACTTCGTCAGCGCCTCAGTCAGAAAATCCCATTCATGTATCTCCTACCCGAGTGATCGGAGCGGGTGCCACTAGCGTACAATCTCCTAGCTCGGCAGGCTCTAATCAACATCCTGCATCAAGTACAAGCGCAATCACGACTATTAGCACGAGTCATATCTCAGATGGTTCGGAAACATCGGATTCGTCACAGTCAACCAGCTTGCCTGCTAGTACATCAGGGACACTAGGTTCCTCAGGGCCTTTAAGCTCCACCGCCAGTACCTCAGCGATACCTGTTCTGTCCGAGTCGAGAAGTCCGTCTTCGGACTCTTCGGTAAGCTCACAGATTGTAAGCTCTGCTGTCAAGACCGTAGTAGTGGTGGACCCTTCCCAACCCATCCCTGCCTCCGGTGTATTGACACATGCCATACTGCGCTCTTCGTCTAGTTCTTTGGCAGACACTCTCCTTTCGAGTAGGAGCTCGATCGATGTGACGAGTCCCGCTAGCACGCAAGGTCACACATCAACAGCAAATATCATCTCGGACCCTGAAGCCGCCGCAAGCACTCCACGCACATCTCCCGTATCGGTGGATTCTTCATCAAGCGATGCTAGTTTCAGTGAGACCACGACAAGTCTTGCATCATCATCTACGGTCGTAGATGCGCAGAGCTCAACCATCTTCCCAGGCTCGACTTCGAGTGGCGAGTATCTTACAATCGCAAGCACAACAGCCGATACCTTCGTATCGATTGGTCAGACTACACAAGCCTTTTCCATTCCTCAATCGAATACTGTTGTCAGCCTCTCATCGATCTCTAGTGCCGCTGCGGTTCTTGAATCTGAAATAGCTGAGGCATCAGGTTCTGTAGAAACTAGGTCAGCACACGATAGTCTTTCGATTAGTAGTTCTATCGCTACAATTGATGCAACGATACCGCTTCCTACTGGTACATCACCGGTCAGCCCCCTAGAATCGTCAACAGATGTAGAGTCTGCAGAAACTCGGACTACTCAACTTGAGCCTGTTGCGACTTCAGGCATGTCTGAAGCGACTTCGAGCTCGAAAACTCCTCTACTGAGCGATAATCTCTCCAGCTCGTCGCTTCTACCAACCACCGATCTGGATCCTCCTACCATACAAGTGACTAGTGTTTCTCTTTCCCAAGGTGAACCAACATCGGCTCTTCCTGAACTCACTAGCACTTTACCTCTTAATGCCAATCCGGCATCGCCAATCGCTACACAGACCAGTAGCATTGACCAATTCTTGAGTCTATCGCTGCCCAGCAGCAACACTCAGTCTAGTGGAACTGTGCCCAATGAGACTCGGCCAAGCGAAGCTCCAGTCCAAGAGCCTAGCAATGATTCGAGTTCCCAGAATGTAGATGCGACCAGTGGTACGGATAACACGCTACCAACGACCATGATTAGTAGCAGCACTGTACAAGAGTCTGCGTTTGCCACTGGTTTTACAAGCTCTTCCAGTCAGACTATCGTCGAAGAAAGCAGCCCATCGCCAACATCAACATCAGAGGCCGAGGTACCTAGCACTGTCAACTCAATTAGCGAAGTCAACGACGCTTCGATCACAGAGCAGGCTATCTCGGTGTCGAGCGCAATCTCAGGCCCTGTCAGTGTGACTCTGGACGCGCAATTGACTCCCGACAACACTGAGCCAACTCAAGGTCAAACGACATCGTTTATCGAGTCTAGTGCCAACACCGTCCCAAGTACCAGCAGCTTTAATACAGCGACGACGACTACATTTATCTCGGTTCCTCAAGAGACTACGCCTACTACTTTGACGTTATCTTCAGATGGGGATGTGTCACCTGCCAGTAGCACATCTTCAACGGCTGAGACAGAAGTTGTCGACGGTTCCCAGCCTACGTATGGAATGCTTGAATCTACCCCGGCCCAAGATGAGCCTACTTCAGATGTTGCCACTTACAGCACAGAGTCCACAACTTTGTTTGTATCGGACTTGAGTTCAACGCCAGTCGCCGCAATCGGAATCCCAAGCATCACTACCTCTGTCAGCGACACCTTGAGTTTAGAGCTGGTGTCAACGCCTGAGACGGAGCCTACAGATACGATTGAGAGCTCGGTCCAGATCACTTCAACTTCTCAAAGCACGGTCTCGGGTGATGAAAGCGTTGAATCACCTCTGCCCACGACTGACGTGATAGAAACGGTGTCTATCACCACGCTCACGTCAGCAGACCTAAGCGTCTCAAGCCTGAGTAGCGAAGCTTTGGACCCGAGCAGCATCTCGCCAGGAAGAGCATTCGACACTCCTCCGGTCTCTTCTGTTCCACTCACTGCATCTGATTTCGCCCCTCCCGAATATCTCTCACTGACTATTTCTGACGTACCCTTGTCCATCTCCGATATTGTACCTACGTCGACCAGTGATTCCCTGATGGTTTCATCTCCTCAGACTACCGCAAGCACTGATCTTCCGGTTGCTACAGCTGAACCAACTACGCTTGATATTTCTGCGGGTATTCCAGTCGGAACAGGCTCCACAATTAGTCAGACTGACATGATATCTGCCGGAATCAATGTGGGTGCCACTGTAACGGGTGTTAGTTTTGAGACGCCTACATCATCATTCTCGTCACTGCCCATATCGTTCTCCACTGACAACACTATCTCGTCTGGTGACGATACAACTCCGTCGTCCATGGTTGTTTCTCCTTCGCCTACTGCGGTTGACGTCACCATAAGCTCAGATTTTACAACAAATGCTGAAAGCACTAATGTGGAAACTACGATTGTTGCAACTTCCTCAGGAACCTCTGAGTTTGGTAGTGTAACCGAGACTGCTATACCTCAGCCACTGGAAAGTTATGTGAACTCCAACTCGGATGATCTGCCATCTACCACTCCTGTGGTCGAAAACCCCTCTATTTCTGCGGTCGAGACTGCAGTAAGCTCTACGATTCCGGAAAGCGAGACTACTATCTTGGAAAGTACTACAATCCTGACGCCAACTACTAGCACTTCCTCAGAAGTGATTGAAAGCTATTCAGCCATTGTTGGCGACGGTACATCAATATCCACGTGGATCGTTGATCCGACCATTACGACTGGCGATGAGCTTCCACTCTCAACCTCAACTATGTCTTCTCTATCTGTGGATGTATCAACGACCGCTTCTCCATCTTTGGATCTATCAATGACCGCTTCAGATGCAGAAAGTACCGCCATGACCACTTCCCTTAGCACAGATTTTTCTTCAGCTTCTACTTCGGTAGAAGCTGCCTTGAGCGAACTCGCGCCAACAATCTCAACACTGGATGAGGTCTTGACCAGCACAATTCCTGATAATGCACAAATCACAACAATTCAGTCGCTCGTTGAGTCGCCACCCCAAATATCAGGACTGACCACATCAACTTCTATTACGGAGGATCCGCTGCCTACAGCTTCAGAAGATGTCGAACCGACGCAGTCTTTGCCAAGTTCTGCTGATGTTGATATTCTTCCTACCCTTTCAACACCAGACACGAGCACATCGGCGATCACACTGGAAGTTCCCGAGTCGACCATCTTGAGCGATATGAATGTTCCTGGGGTGACGGCGACGCTGGCTAGTGATAGTTCACTCTTTGTGCTTCCTCCGTCTCTTACATCATCGGATACTGTCACGGATGTCATTCCTACAGCCAGCGTATCGATCAACTTGGGTGTTGGTACAGGCTCCGATGATACAACCAGCGTCTTGAGTCCATCTTCGGTGTCGGTCACTGGTAGCGCCGAGAGTGCTTCCATCTCAGCTGCCAGTATTGATCTGTCTGCGCCTTCCAGCTTCCCAGAGTCCCCATCTGCGCATCCAACACAGCCTGATCCAACTGAGACAGGTACTATCGCTCCCAGTACAACCCTCGATGCTTTGACTATGCCGACCGAAGTTACTTTGCCGGCTGCCACTACCTCATCTGTTGTCGACGACAATCTCACAGAAGTTATTGGCAGCACGACTAGTATCCTGGAAGGCTCCGATGTCGCTACTGCTGACCCGGCCATCATAACCTCAGTTTCGGAAGAAGTAGCATCGCCAACTTTGTTGCCATCGCCAACACTGACCGATGATGATCAACCGTCTTCGATGGTTTCTACCAGCGTGGACATTACAGAGATAGATACGATGGTTTCCAGTACCGCAGTCCCGAGTGATATTGTTTTGTCTCCAATCACGACGGACGCAGTTATTTCAAGCACGCCGGCAGTAGATGACTTAGCAAGCAGCATCACAGTCTTGGAAGGCACGACTTCCACACTCGACTTGCCAAGCCTATCGGCTTCTTCAATTGAAGCTTCGAGCATTGGGACGATCATTCCTTCCTCTATAGACGATGGTGAAGTCCAGCCCACTGCGACTTCTCTGGTCTTGTCCAATGAATCTTTGCCGACAATCACCACAGAAGCTTCGATCACTCCGAGCGAGGCAGCTACTTCCCAAGTTGAAGTCATTAGCTCGGCAGTCAATTACAACAGCGTCGTGACTTCCAACGATATCCCAGTTCTGCCTACTGCTACCGCTTCCGATGATCTCACGAGCATTGAAACCTCGACGCGCGACATTCTTGGTGGTCCCACTACATTCATCACCTCTTTCACCTCTGACTCGGAGCCCGAAGTCCCTGCGTCTGCCGTCCAGACCGAATCGTTTACGCCTGTAACCCCAACCGGTTCTGCTCAATTTTCGGTCAGCAGCTCTGTACTTGACAATGAATCTTCCGTCACAACACTGCCTCTGGAGCAACCTACTGATATCCCAGATATCACGGCAAGCAGCGATATCCAATCCCAAGCTTCTGTGTCATCTACGACGGACATTGAACTAACTCTCGATACAACCTCAATGTTGCCTTCGGTCACAGATATTCCGTCAAGTGTCAGCGTTGAACTCTCGAGCTCTGTCACACCAGTGACAGTGGTCTTCGAGACAAGTAATACAGACGCCAGCTCCATCGCACAGGACACATCGTCAATCACAACGTCTGTAACTGAGGGCTCTGCTATCGGTCTCAACCCTCTGCCTACTAGCACTGCCGAGGGCGAACTGTCGTCTGTTACGTCCAGCTTGAGTGACCTTTCGGAACTCTCTCCTATCACTACAAGCACTGACTTCACCGTCGACGCTACATCCGGTCCAGTTCTGACGAGCGATTTGCCATCAACCACGAGTGAGGATATTCTCTCTTCGGTGACATTGGAACCAGAAATCGCCTCCATTAGCTCAGTCGAGGGCGCTTCTTCCGAAATTCCGACCGCGATTGACATCTCGACCACACCCGCTGCCGCTGTGGACCCTATACCCACTATCACTGTGGAGGAGGCTACCAAATTGCCCTCTACCACGGTCAACTTAGACGACCCATCAGATATTCCTACACCTTCGGTTACAAGTACTGAAGGTACTCTCGATGTCATGTCCACATTAGCCCCGACGAGCGATTTGCAATCTATCACGAGCACTGATGTTGTCTTTTCAGCGACAATAGCACCAGAAGTTCTCGTCACGAGCTCCGTCGCTCAGGACGCTTCATCGTTGATACCGACTGTGGTGGACAGCTCGATCATCGAGATGGACTCCGTAACATCCAACACTCTTGAGGAGACGGTTGGGCTGCCGTCTATCACAATTAGCTCGGATGACTTATCGGTCAGCTTCACTCCTCTGATTACAAGTGCCGAACCAACGCTCGACACTATACCGACGTCGACCCCGACAAACAGTTTACCATCTATCACGGGTGACGATAGTGTTGCTTCAGTGACGACAGCGCTAGAATTGTCCGCCACAAGCTTCGTTATCCCGGATAATCCATCTCTGATTCCAACTGTGGTTGACACTTCGACCAGCGAATCTGAGACCGCGTTTTCCAGCATTGTTGAGGAGACTACCAGGTTGCCATCTACCACGATTAGCTCGGACGACTTATCGGTCATCTCCACGCCTTCCATTACAAGCGCCGAACCTACGCTCGATACTACATCCGTCCCAGATCCCACGAGCAATTTGCCATCTATCACGAGTGATGACATTCTTTCTTCAGTGACAGAAGCGTCCGAGATACCCGCCACTAGCTCTGTCGAAAGTGTCTCTGTCGTTCAAGAAGCTTCGTCTTTGATCTCAACTGTGATTGACAGCTCAGTTCTCGAGCCAGAGTCCTCAACTCCAAGCACTTTGGAGACCACAGAGCTACCGTCCATCACATTTAGCTCTGATCTCGCGTCTGAGACTTCTGTTTCGTCTGACACAATTTCTGACTTGACAAATAACGTCCTGGCAATTCCCTCTGCCACCGTACTATCCTCAGACTCCGTCACTGGATTTGTCTCTGCTATCACCGATTTACCATCGAGTAGTATCCTTGATCCAATCACATCAGCATCTGTATCGCCAGAATCTCTTGACACTGGACTTGGTGATCTCGGTTCCAGCTCTGCAACTCAGGATAGTTCCTCCTTGAGCTCGGTTGTAATTGATAGCTCCGCAATTGAGTCCGACGTTCCGCCGATCAACACTCTTACCGAGACATCTGATCTTTTGCCATCCACCACGTCTGTATCAGATACACAGACTACAGTCTCCCAGATCGTGACCGAAGCTCCGACCCTTTCCTCGGCAACTGATATCCTCTCGAGCGTGGTGTCTCAACTTCTTTCCTCGCAGACGAACGTGCCCAATTTGCCTGAGGCGAGCAGTTCTGTTTTCGATCTCGATAACGCAAGTACCAGCACTGTGCCCATCGAATCTGAATTGGTCACTCCCACTAGTATTCTGACACAGACGACCGAGCCTGTTTCTTCTAGCAGTTTCGCAGAGATAACTACCGCGCCGTCTATCACTTCTATCGGCGACGCTCAGACTGAGACCTCAATGCTGCCTGAGACGACCCTCGAAATCGCCACTGATGTTTCGATCCTCCCATCTTTGACGGAAATTCCTTCAAGCGTGGTTTCTGAGCAAGTCTCGATCGCATCGTCTGCATCGCTTGAGGTTGTCAGCTCGAGTATCGTGCTTGATGTTACTGGGACAAGCTCTGTGGTGATAGAATCCGATTTGGCTACTCCAACCAGCATTCTGGCACAGCCCACTGACCTGTCAGAAATAATCACCAGCTCGGAAACTCTATCCGCTGCACTTACTTCGTCTGACTCCGGCGCCGAGACGAGTTCTGTCATCGATGCGCTTCCTTCGCCGAGCAGCGTTACATCTGTTGTCGACCCTGAGCTGCTATCTTCGACGATCACATCATCAGGGTCGTTCGAAGCGACGGTTAGCAGTACTGAGCTCAGCATGTCTATCACTGAAATCGCTTCCCTGAGCCAAGGCGAAATTTCGCAAACCATCATCTCTCCATTGGAAACAGGATCTCCCGTTTTTGTGACTTCTGATTCGCCTGGTTCTGCCCTCAGTTCAAGTGTCGGTATCGATATTGCCGCTTCAACCAGCGTGTCTGAAATGATCAGCGAAGATCTGTCAACAACTTCCGCAATCTCTTTGTCTACAGCCTCTGCGGAGTCTGAGTTGCTCTCATCCCTGACATCAGCAGAACCTATAGTGACAGCCTCTGTGGGTGTCGGCCTTGGCTACGCCTCGTCTTCAGATTTACCCGTGGCCCCATCATCGAGTTCGAGCGAAGAGGACGTTCCAAACGGTATATCCACTTCTCCTCTCTCGGCTTCCGCTACTCAGCTCGCTTCGGTAGACGCCAACACACCCCTTCGAACGTCTTCAGAGAGTGTGGCGATATCAGCATCGATTACGCTTCCAGAGTCTTCGGTTCCTACTTCGACCGATACACCATCCAGCGTGGAAGGTAGTCTCGGCAACGTTACATCGTCTTCGGCCAGCCTCGAGACCTCAGTGGAGTCAGGGATCGGTCTGCCTACTGATCTGCCTACGTTATCCCCTGTAACCACGTCTTCGGAAATTGTACCGAGCATGGAATTATCGTTTTCCTCTGAGATTGTCATCTCGTCTCCTACACCCATCATCACTGATTCATCGGCAATGAATGTTCTTCCAAGCAGTGTCAGCAACACCATATCGACTTCGGCTATTATCGAGACCGCGCTGGACCCAGTAGCCCTATCCACCGATTCATCTACGCTTTCTTCTGCTACCACGCCTTTGGGAACTCCATCAAGCGTGGAAGGCGTATTTTCCTCTGCCAATGTCATCTCGCCTCCTACTTCTGGCTTTACCGATTCGTCGATGACGGAAACGCTTCCTGCTGTCGTCATTTCATCTCCTACAGGTATTCTGACCGATGCATCAACAACCGATATCATTCCAAGCAGTTTCAGTAACGCCATATCAACACCAGCCATCTCCGAGACCCCGGCAGATTCAGCGATCGATTCACCCACCGATCCACCTACATTGTCTTCTCCTACTACATCCCTGGAGACTTTATCGAGCGCGGAAGTCATACCTTCTTCTGACTTCATCACCTCGTCCCCCACATACATCTTGCCCGATACATCGATCGTTGATACCACTCCAACAGCTGTCAGCTCAATTTCGGAGATCGATACATCCACATTGTCTCCTACCACGGCAAATCTGGAGAGTTTATCGAATATAGAAACTTTACCTTCCTCTGAGATTGTCATCCCATCTTCTACATCCATCGCGACTGGTTCGTCGGTCATCGAAATCCTTCCTACTGCAGTCAGCTCAGCCCCGGAGACCAACACACCCGCCGTATCCTCTGAATCTTTGACAAGTCAAGCACTTCTGGACTCCACTATCACGAGCCTACCCGTCGATCCGATGTCCTCTGCGGCTACAACAAATGATCTATCCGCGTTGTCTTCCGTGGCTATACCTTCGGAGACTCCACCGAGTGTGGAAGGATCCGCTTCTTCTGACATTGCCGTTTTGTCTTCTACTTCCATCTTAACCGATGCATCGGTGATTGTTACGTCTCCCACTACTTTCAGTTCGTATCTGGAGATCAATACACCCGCCGTCTCCTCTGAGCCGCTTGCAAGTCAAACACTTCTGGATGTCACTTCCACGACCCTGTCTATTGGTTTGACTTCTTCTCTATCTGTGACCGAATCTCTGGTGACTTCGTCGCCTTCACTGTCATCAGATTCTATAGTCTCTCTGGTTAGCACCACATCCAGTCTAAGTCTGTCTAATGACGAAGTCACACCTGTGCAGACGCCTTCCGAGGCAATTGTACCGAGTGTTCCATCTAACACGCTGACCATGGCTGAGCTTCCAAACACAGTCTCGCAGAGACAATCTAGTACATCTCTGGCGGTATTGACTTCTGGTGAGCCTCAAATCATCTCAACAGCGGTCTCTCCAACAACATTGCCACCTGGCAATGAAGTGACTTCGAGCGTCCTCCAAGTGGAGTCATCTCGTGTCGCATCAACAAATTCGATTGTGTCTCCCACCGTTCTAGAGTCAATCTCCAGTTATGTGCCAGTACTGAGCCCTAGTACTTTGGACGCTGGATCGGTTTATGTCACGCCTACAAGCAGCTTGCTTGAGACCGGTATCAGTAAAACTGCTGCTGCAAGTAGCTTCATTCCTACATCGATATCGACATCCTTGTCCGAAGTCATCTCATCATCTGTCAATCTGCCGACCTCGGTATCTACCTCGAAGCCTTCGCTGAACAGCCCTGCTGTCGTATCGTCAAGCTCTCAGGTTGCGGAAGTTGCTTCTAGCGTCACCATTCCTCCTGAGTCCGCTTCAGCGTCTGTGTCGGTATCTATCATAAGCCAAAGCTCTTCGTCACTTATATCGTCCGTCATGTTGCCCAGCTCGTCCAGTATTGGCTCTCCGGTGTCTTCGGTTCCATCGAAACCATCTAATATACTGCCTACCTCATCTGACGTGAGCTCTCTGGCATCTCTCATACAACTCACTACATCAGCCACCATTTCAAACGCACCTGAGCAGTCATCCAGCTCCGCTACTACTAGTTACGTGGTCAACATCGGTGTTGGAAGTACCAGTATCGGGGTCATCCCTGTGAGCGGAACAAGCCAAACGTCCTTGTCATCGGCAAGTCCACAAACCCCTTCGGTCGCACTTTCCGTAACCTCGAGCGCTCCTTCCCAACCCGCAGTTGCCTCGAGCACGGTGAGCGCTTCTAGCAGCATTACGGCAGAGGTCATATCATTTCCCACGGTCAGCGTCGCTGTGATCTCATTGCAGTCTCCAACCTCTTCCTCTATCAGCGTGTTACCGTCAAGTATTCTGCCTAGCTCCAGTACAACGTCATCTGCCGTCAATTTGCCTACCTCATTGAGCAGCAGCTCTGTGGTTGTCATTCCAGTCGCATCAAGTAGCAGCAGCAGTCTGAGTACGTCGTCTGTGAATGTGCCCAGCATCAGCCTAGGAGATACGGTCCCGGCATCACCAAGCACTATCTCTCTTGCTACATCTTCCAGCCTGGCTCAGTTGACAAGCGTCGGGCTCTCTGTATTCAGTGTCTTGACAGCACCAACCGCAACGCCGGGGTCATCAATTTCTCAGACCTCTTCTAGCACACTCCCCGCTGTTCCCACCTTTGAGTCTTCGGTCAGTATTACTCAAGTTTCGACAACGCGAGTCAGCATCTCGTCTGTAATCAGCTCGAGTGTAGCTCAGTCAAGCTCAAGTTCTGCTTCATCGATTGCTAGTACCGCTTCTTCCATCGGCTCAAACGTCGTTCTATCAAGCTCGACTTCTACCACTCCCATCGCGAGCACATCCGCTACGACTGGTTATATTGTCAACGTCGGTGTCGGTGATACCAGCGTGCACGTTATCCAGACCGCTGGCGGCAGCAATGTGGCAGATGTTGGGGCGGGCTCAGTCGCTTCGACTCAAGTCTCTGCCAGCGCCGCAAATCCCGCTACCACCGTTGTCGGTTCGATTGTTGGTAGCTCCGGTATCACAGTGGTTCTGTCGACATCTCAAGTCGTGTCAAGTGCAGTAACCACTACCCAAGCGATCCCGCTTACCACTGGTCTTGGAGGCGCGTCACCCGTTCTGGCTCAGTCAAGCAGTGTACCAAGTCAGACCACCTCATCGGTGTTGAGCAGCACAGTCGCAAGTGTCGTAACTTCAATCAGCAGCAGTCTGAGCTCTCCAACAATTCTTCTACCATCAACTGTTAGCAGCACTGCAATTGTTGTTCCTAGTTCATCGGTTCAAAGCGCTTTCACCAGCTCCAGTCTTGCGACATCAGCAGCTCAAGTAAGCAGCAGCCCAACAAGCCAGGTCGTGTCATCCTCGAGCATCGTAACCGTGGCCGGCAGCATTTCCAGCTCCGCACCCATCGTTTTATCCACACTCACGACGAGTATCGCGGTGGTTGTAGGTGCTACGAGCATTGCTCCGGGATCTAGCCCCTCGACATTGTCTGCAACCTCTCAAGCCCCTGCGAGCAGTGCATCTAGCCCGATTGTTTCGACCTCTGTATCGAGTGTCACACTCCCGAGCATCGCGAACTCTGCATCGAGCGCTATACCCTCGATTATCTCATCCTCGAGTGGTTTACCTCTGAACACTGTGACCGTAATTGTTAGCTCGTCGAGCCAGGCTGTTTCTTCCGCAGCCCCAACCACGTCCAGCGCGATGGTGGTTATCGTGACTACAGCCACTTCAATCGTACCTCAGAGTATCTCTACGATAACGCCATCCCAGCCTGCTTCAGTCAGCCAGATTGTTCCAGGGTCCAGCTCGATTTTGCCGTCCTCAAGTGTCGTGGCAGTGTCCAGCAGTACAATGGGGATATCTATTGCGCCTATCGTTCCAAGCAGTTTATTGTCGTCATCAGCCGCTCCTGTTTCTGCCGTATCATCGTCCGCCACCCCGATCATTCCAAGCAGTCCGATAGCGACACCCGCAGCTTCCATCGCTTCGAACAGTCTCTCGACGTCAGTCACTCTGCCATTGGTTCCAAGCAGTTCTATGGCTTCTTCCGCAGCGTCTGTCGCTTCGAGTATTATTACAACGATTTCTACTGTGCCTGTTATTGCAAGCAGTTCATCGGCGCCAGTCACTACACCGATCAGTTTGAGCAGTTCGTCAGCTTTGTCCACTGTTCTTGTAATTTCGAGCAGCTTGACAGCGACATCTGCTGTCCCTGCGGTTTCGAGCAGTCCAATAGCATCTGTTATTGTCCCTGTAGCTTCAAGCAGCTCGATATTGACATCCGTCGTGGCGGTCATTCCAAGCAGCCCTATTGTTCCTTCCTCTTCTCCCGTTTCTTCGAGCAGTCCAATAGCGATATCAGTCACCCCTGTTTCTTCGAGCGCGTCAAAGGCTTCATCCGCCACCTTGGTTGTGACAAGTACTTCAACAGGAATATCCGCTGCGCCTCTTGTTCCCAGCAGTTCATCAGCATCAGTCGCGGTTTCCGTCGCCTTGAGCAGTTCGACGGCTGCATCCGTGGCTCCAATTATTCCAAGCAGTTCGTTATCTACCTCTGTGGTCCTTACCGCGGCGAGCAGTCCTATCGCTTCGAGCAGTGTGGTAGCAACACCCGCGTCTCCAGTCGCCTCAAGCAGCCCGACATCATCATCTACCGCTCCTCTAGCTACGGGCGCATCATCCGCCACTCCTGTAGCTTCGGGCGCTTCAAGCGCATCGAAAGCATCGTCTGCCGCCTCTGTAGCTCAAAGTACTCCAACAGTCACATCAGCCACAGCCACGACCCCGAGCGCCTCGCCAGCTATAACCACAACATCCAGTGTGTCCAAGTCGGCTTCCACCGCAGCTGTCGTCAGCTGTGGTACCAATCAAGCCTTACTTGGACTCGGTGGCATCACTCTTCTTCCAGCAAATGCTTGTACTACGCGACTCATCGTTATTGGTAGAAGAGATGAGCTTACGACCATGCAGACCGTGTATGGGCGGATGGTTGCTGTCTCTTGATATGAGTTTCCGTGATAGACTTTCTGTTCGAAGTTTGGTTTTCCTTTGTCATGTTTACAGTGAATCTGAATTGGAAGTATGTAGAAGTTTTAGATTTTAGTAATGCAATCAAGCTATTTGTTCATCCGACCTGATCTGGCCCGTCTTACATGATACAGCCTAATCTGATCCTGACCGAACAGACAGGGTCGCCCTTGTGTCCGACGATATCTGTTCCTTTTTCTCAGCACTAGAATTTATCACCGCACCCAGTAGATCATCCACCATAACAGAAAGCTTCTGCTGCACCGATCTTGTATAGTGTCGTTGGGACGACCTTGATGGACAAATTAGGAATTCCCTCCAAAGGCAATTAACGTGGGTGTGCTAATGACAACACAAAGCTTGTAGTATGTTACATGTAGCATAGCAGTGGAGCTACTGTTTTTATCTGATAGCGGTATGGAACTTTCTTATATATTCTCATGCACACCCTCAATATATTTTTTCGAAGTGGTCTTGTTGCCGAGCTCGTCGTGAGAATGTCGCGGTTCGGGGGTTTTCTGTGACTGACAGCAAACATGTCGGTACCACTCTAGGTTAGAGTGTGTTGCACTGATATGTTGTCACTTGTGCATCACGTCGATTGTCTTGATTCCTCTGCGTGTAAAAAGTGACAGGTTGTCAATAGTCGTCGACAGCACAAGTTGCGACCTGCAGAGTTTGCCGAGGCACGGATGCCCTTCCGAGGGCTGTTCCTTCCCAGCCACCTCCTGCCATCAAATTTACGTTCGTTGCTCATATCCTCCTGCGGCGATCACAAATGAAATGCCGTATCGCTCTTACAGGTCTTGATGCTGCAGCAAGCATATCCTGGCAACAGGCTCCATTGCATCGCGAGTTTCAAGCCGAGGCCGTCAACGCGTGAAAGAATGAATCGCTGTCCCTCAGCGTTTCAAAATACGACGACAAGACTTTCCACAACGCTCCTTCCCTCTTACTGCTTAGGGAGAACTTACGCTTAAACTTGAACAATTGAAGATGCCAAGTCACGCGAAGTATGAATTGTCTACTTACCAAGCACTTAGTGGACTCAAATCAATTCCTCTTCTAGTCTTCGTCTAATATAGAGCCCGGTGCACGCGAGAGCTCCACTAGGTCTCCACACCGTATACACCCGCCCTCGAGATCGATGGCCAGGATCATTAATGGTCCAATGCATCAGTTTCCTCAAACTCTCGTTGGCTGATATGGTGTCAACTGACTGGCCGCATCCGGATTCTCTCGATCTTGGCTACTGGGCAGTCACCTCTCCATACTTCACGTTTCAGACATACATTTGCAATAGTACAGTATCACAAGAGTGTCGGAACCTGGCCGCATGGATCTCAGCTGCAACCTACCCGTGGGTGCGATTGATGTATATGATGGCCGCCTTGCAGTGGACCCGATATTTGGCATATAACTACTACAATATCCCCTTGAAGCCTTGACGGATCCTCTGCCCACAAGAACCTATAATTTGCCCTGCCAATGATTCCTTGGTGTCATGCTTTTCTATCTATCTCCAGTACAGCCCCACGGACTAAGCTTAAGCGTCGAAGCCAATCCAACGACTATGCACCTAGCTGTTATAGATCAACAGAACTACTTTCGCCGACTTACATACTCTCTCGATGGTGGTGATATTCATCTTGGCTCGTACATGATTTCATTACCGGCTCGCCATGGCATTCAAAAGTACTGTCCACATGGGAAGTAAATGCCTCGGCCTCAAATCTTGCGTACGAAGGCTTGCTACATAAATACTGATATCCTCCCTGCATGGTAGATGGATCAACAGCAGTCTGACGACCTCATCTGCACACACTTTTGTTCTTTATAGCTACTAGCTCAGCCCGTCTCTCGCTACCACCAAGAACACATCCTATCTTCTGTCCAACATGAAGTCATTCTTCATTACCTGCCTCGCTGCCACCGGCGCCTTCGCAGCACCTCTTGCTGCTCCTCAATTCGGCGGCTTCCCCAGCTTCGGCGGCGGTTTGGGCAGTTCTACCAAGAACGATGTCATCAGCGGTGTTTGCAAGCCCGTAACTTACATTTTCGCTCGTGGAACCACTGAGATTGGTAACATGGGCTCCACCGTTGGTCCAGCTCTTCAGAAAGCTCTGGAGTCCGCCTTTGGACAAAACAATGTTGCAACTCAGGGTGTTACGTACCCTGCGGACGTTGCTGGTGCTATCAGTGGTGCCCTCAGCCCTGGCACTGCTCAGGGTGCTCGTACTATGGCTAGCCTGGCCCAGCAGGTTCTGAGCAAGTGCCCTGATACCAAGGTTGTTCTTGCTGGTTACTCTCAAGGTGCTGAGCAGGTTCATGGTGCTCTCATCAACCTCCAGAATGGTCAAGTTGCTGTACGTGTCTACTCATCTCAGACAACATTAGATCACTTACTCACAAATGATTATAGGCTGCTATCACTTTCGGCGACCCCCTACAGAGAAGTCCCTTCAGGAACATTGACTCTGGCCGTACCAAGATTTACTGCAATTTGTTGGATGCCGTATGCAACGGTGCCTTTATCATTTCTGCTTCTCACTTGTCCTACTCCATCCAGGATGCCACCCCTGCCGCTCAATTCGCCAAGGGTGTCATCGGCAATATCTAAGCGCAGGAGATTTTGCCAGCATTGCTGAGCGACTGTCAAGGTGGTCTACCTTCGACAATTTCGATAATTTCGTGTCTTTGTTATATATATCATTCAATCATGGCTCATACACACCCTATCAATTGCAAACATACCTGCCTCAGCCCAACATTGAGACTGCTCTTTCCAATGCCGTTCTGACAGATTCGCGGAGCTCAGCAATAATTTCCGCAGCAGGTGCTCTTTCACGCACGAGGCCAACTCCTGTACCTGCCCAAATTGCAGCCCTTCTATTTTTGTGATCAAAGCCAAGGTGAGAAGTTTGCTTCGCCTCAGCATGTGACTTGCGAATATCATCGATCGAAATGCCATCGATATGGTCCTTGTAGCTTTGTGCGATCAGAGCTCTGCCATCAAAGTCTCTAGGCCAGATGTTCGGACCGGCCAACTCGTCAAACACTTTTGCTCGCACGGTCGTCTGTCCTCCGTCTTCGGTCTCTAGAATCGCAGATTGATAGGCAGGATGTACTGTTGTCTCTTCGGCAGCGAGAAATCTGGTGCCCATGACCACGCCATCGGCTCCTAGCGTTAGAGCTGCGGCGACTGCAGAGCCATCCGCTATACCCCCCGCTGCGACAATAGACATGTTATTCAGTCCCATCTTGCGTAGTGTAAATAGAGTCTCAGGAATCAGGGATATAACACCTGCACCCTTCTCACCACCATGTCCATCATTGGCTTCTGGTGTCCTGCTGCCAGTGACTAGTTCTGTGACGTCTTCCAGAGATTTGCGGAGGGCGCCTGTGTCTCGGAGACCGCCGAGGAAGCCTATACCGCCTGCTCTATAGACTGCGTGGGCTAGAGCTGGACCGGCGAAACCGCTCATGGGTGCTGAGATTATTGTTGGTGAGAGCACCCATGGGTAGTCTTCTGAGAGTCGTCGCGTAGGCATAATCGCTTTATAGAGACTACAATATAATGCAGTCTGGTTTTGGTTCTTGACCTACGTTGACCTTGCGTGGCAATGGTAACTCGTAGGATAACATAAAATGTTGTTGATGGAGAAAAGGAAGTTGTGTTCGAGACACGAGCAACACGCGCCAAGAATCGTCGATCTTGACTGGCGTCACCTGCTTCCTTTCGGCCTTTATTTCCCTCGTCACCTCTCCAGTGTTAGTCTGTGATAAATCATCTCTGTGTGATTCAACACTCTTGTCAGGACAAAAGAATTTCTCCGAATGCTTGTATGACTCTGCGTATCGAGTATGTCGTACGGAGTATTGCTCGACTTGTACTTAATCCAGACTATCAAAAACATTACCGCTGTGGCGGCGCGTGGAGGCTGTAATGAGACGTGCAACAACTCGACTAGTAAGCGCTACAAGTACAATATGGTGCCAGATTGCTTGGATGTCGGTTGCGCCTGAGCCCCGGATGACCTCAAACGACTGCTGCAGGTGTCTTCGACCGAAAGCAGTACAGGCGCTTATGGTACAGATAAGACTTGATTCCCATCTATATCACCAAATTAAATTATGTATTACACATGAGCCTCTGATCTACTTAAACATACGAATCTTGGCCGCTTCTGTCATTCTCTTCACGCCCGAGAGCGTATGAAGCAGGATGGAAACTCTGAGTGGGAGTTCGAAGAAGCCCCTACTACTATACTGCCGGCGCGAATGATCATGGTTCGAATTTTGATAGCCGAGATTGAAAGCAGAGACAGACTTGCCCAAGTACTGCGACAAACTCCCGTCAGGCAAGGTCAGTAGGGCTGGAACCGTGTTGGCTGGATCAAAGAAGCGCTCTCCGAACTCCAGACGTCGACAAATATTATAGGTACGAGTATGGTTGAGTGGGAAGCTGTTCGTAATGCAGCGATGTCGTATTGTCAGAAGAAGAAAGACCAACATCGATTTGACGGCAAGGGCAGCTTTGACACTTCGAGGATGCCGACTTTCGACTTGATTCAGGGAACTGAAACGATTGAGTAAAATCGGCTACTCTCAAAACAGATCTCCAAAACATCGTTGTCGTAGTCGCTCCGTTGCAAACGCATATGGTATAGGCTCCAGAAACTTACCGATCTCACTTTGCATTGAGTTCTCCGGATTGACCTGACAGGCAGTAGTACGGCGGACACCAGATTGCCGTTCTCAATCAATGATACCTGGTATTATCGTTGTGTGCCAGGACGTTGGAACTGCTCAGATCGCCATATGTAAGAGCTGTAAAATCCCAATCTTGAGCAAGGAGGCTCGCGAGTCTCAGGAAGTTGTCGTTGTCGCCAGTCCTCCGGCGCGTCCAAGTTGACAAGGCTGAACGTATACGATGCAGCAGCGATCTGCTCACTCCTACCTGACTCGACGAGAAAGATTATACATTTCCATTGTTCGCCGGGTTTCTCCTCGCTGATGAAAAGAGCGAAAGGTCCGAAGGTAAACAGGTGCCAGGGGAACTCGAGGCGGAGACGGGGTCACGTAATCTTATCAGATGATCTCAGCCCCGCTATGATCGACACCGAAAAGCTAATCTGAATAGGATGGAGTTTGTCACAGCACTAGTTCCCACAGGCTGCTGGAGCCTCGCACCGATCAGCATGTTCGGACGACTGCAACTGGTTGACCATCATATAGCTGTGCTAGATGTATTCCAAGATGCGTATCGCAACAGACGTGGGGCGGTAAATCATATCATGTCCCGCCTCAGATCGGCATGTAACAGACTTCGACACTAGAGAGGGCGGGGTAGATAGATGTATCGGAGGGGCTATCAGATAGGTATCTTGGATCTCCCTGCACTCCAAAGCATCTCATCCGCATTGCACTTTCAATATTCAAGCCCTTTCACCCTATTCCATCGCTTGTCCAATCGTGACAGAAATGGCAAAACCAGCATCACTCTACCAGCGAAAGGACTCAGGCATTGAACTCGACGATAGGTACGAGAAGGCTTCGTTCCTCACACTTCCAGCCGAGATACGCACCCAAATCTGGAGGCTCGTCTTCGACCCAGAACAGAACTACAAAGACGTCTTTTCGTGCCCAAGATGCAACGATCAAGCATCCTCCGCTCTTCAAGAAGACTATTGGGCATCGATATACCTCCAACCTTTACTCACTTGCCGTCAATTCTACCAAGACGCCCACCTCCTCGCTTTCTCACGAACGACTTTTGTGATTCGAAACCCCTATACCGTTCTCGATATTGCAGGGCGCATAAACTCGACCCTTCGTCCTGAACAAATCTCCTCGCTTCGCAGTATAGCTATCATATCCGAAGCTCGCCATTTTCGCCAGATGCATCATTGGAAGAATCATGCCTTTGGGATACCTGCTCTTCAACTTGAAGACATGACAATCATCCTACATCGTTCCTCATACTGGCATTATCTGTTTGATTTCAACGTCATGATGACACAGATGCTGAGAGACTTTGGCGGCGTCAAGAAGATCTGCTTTGTAAGGAATCATGCAAGAGTAAAGCCACATTTCCATACTTGGTTCAATAGATTCGTAGGGGCGATGTTGAGGTTAGACAGAGTGGAGAGGTTTGGTCGAAAAGAGTGCCGGGCCGAAAAGACTTGGTGGAACTGGACTTTCAATGGCACCAAAGAAATCGCAACATTGGTCAGGGTGCCGAGCAAAGATGCGGGAATGGATACTGAGTCGTATGATGAAGTCATGGCGCCGATGATGGACCAGTTGAAGAAGAGTATGTTGCTTGAGGAGTACGATCCGGATCCGATGTCGAGGCTTGGGTTTGTTTGATATGTACCGCTTCAGTTGAACTTTTGTTTGAATGCATAAGTAAGAATCATGATGGGTACACAGGAAACATCCTGATCATCGCTGCACCATATACGTGATCTTGTCTGGTCCTCTGTGCTGACTGGTGGTCATTTCAAGGTGCATGAAGCTTCGATATCAGCGAGCAAGTTATCTGTGCGACCCTCGTAGACCTTAACAACTGGCTTACAGGTATTGTATACGTGTAAGATTATTAGCATGCCTAGTTGTAGTAGGTACCGCAGGGTGTACTGTCAAGAAGCCTGGCTGAGCAAGCTTCAAAAGATCATACCGGATGCATGTCTTGCCCAACGAGTCTCATGCTTAGACATCACAACATAGACAAGCTTACACAGATACCCCGTCGGCGTGGAGTGATGTCGTGGCTACAGGGCTCATGATATGGGACGAAAACTATGGTACTGGGGCCTGCAAGGGCCACGATCAGCAAAATATGATCGGCGTGGGGGTCGAACCCACGACCTTCTCCGTGATACACTGAATGTAAAGGAGACGCGATAACCAGCCAACCAATGTGGATATGGAGAACACGAAGATCAACTTGTATGAACCTCAACTGAGAGCTTTCAAGCTTAAGTTGATATCAGGAATGATGCTTTCGGGTATATACCGACCCAGTGATGTGTTGATATGCTGTGATACGTCAAGCATCCCTGTATGCGGGGCGAAATTTGGACAAAATGCCTCGTCTGATGCCTCCCGAGGTTTAACCGCGCCTGGCATCTCCCCAGAATGTCTTCCAGGTGCCTAGGACCATGAGGGCTGCTTGAGATAGGGTACAAAAAGAGATATATAACGATTCGAAGGAACGAACGAGGCACGTCGTTTTTCTGTTGGCGATTCGAAGTTGGGAGGAAGATCTTCGAAGCAAGAATCGAGAATGGGTTAGGAGAAGCATAGAAGTACACAAGAAAATGCTGTGCAAGGAAGGGCCTTGCTGTCTGTTGCGAAGAACATGTAATGAACGCATAAGGGTTTCAATCTTGCTGTATGAACAAATAGGAATTGAGAGTGGACGGAAATTATATAACATCAGAAACCAGGTACGACGATGACTTACTCGAGGAGCGTTAGTCTTGGCGCAACCCAACCACAAACAGACCATTCTATCAACCTCACCACTCTCGCTCCAACAAACGACCTTCACGGCTTCATTTGGAAGCAAGATGAATAGTACTGATACTCCAAACAATCTCGAAGTCGATAGCGGACAGACGAGTGTTCTTCGACCAAAAGCTCCGGTCGATATTGAGAAGCAGTGCGGTGTCGCTCTCCCCAGCGGCAATCAGTGCGCTCGTAGCCTGACTTGCAAGCGCCATGGTTAGAGTGCAAAGCGTGCTGTGCCCGGCAGAAGCGCGCCTTTCGACCAACTGCTAGCTGATTATCAGCGTGAGGATTGAGAACAAGCTGCCGAGTATGTATCACCATCGCCCAAAAGAGCATGTTGCCAACCTCGTCCGAAGACAGGTTTTCGCAACCAGAATCCTCTTGGGATTTGCTTGACAAACATGGTTGACTAGTTTCCGTTGGACAGCAGGGTACATTCTTCCTGATCGCTAGAACTCTTCAGCATATTGCTCATACAAGGCGGACGATGATCGGAGACTCGGTGGCTCAGGGTGTCTCAGGCGACAAGCAGACACAATAGTATCATAACACACGTATGATCTGATAATAGGACCATAATGCTTGTGCGTAGATTGACCTGCGCTGCGAGATAGGTCACTATGATTCAACTAGAAGTATTTGTAACTCAGAGCGCAATACTACTGCCTGTCAGGAACGATGGTTCAAAGACCAGCATCTACTTCGGTCTGTGGAGAATCGATAAACTTGCAAAGCAAGACTCACTCAGCTATGGGATTCGTTACTGATCACCGATGAGCACAACAATGCGGTAGACACTACAGATGTCTGGTACAACTAGATGTTGCCGCGACTGTCGACCATCTATCCGAGCTGGGGTCAAACAGAACTGTCCCAATCGAATCACGCTAAACACATGTTCAGCAAGCATAAGCTTCCAAAAAATTCTCGTTGATCTCAGCGGCCTTTCAACCTTATCAAGGATATGACATGACGATACCATTTTGACGACGCGAGTATGCCTGTTGTGAAGTCGAGATCTTGACAATCCATTATATTCGTTCTGCCCTGCCGTGTCGCGTTGACAGGCCAGAATGTCAAAACGTGTGAACAGGGCGGGAATCTTGATCTAGCCATGTCTCTCGAATCCCATGTTGTGAGGCAAGACACATTCGTCGTCAATAGTCGTTAGATGATAGGAGACCGTTTTGTTGCCTCAGACAAACCACGCGATGGGGAATCTTCGGT
>SWBH01000039.1:0-29557 GCA_024195465.1 Aureobasidium sp. EXF-8845 | reverse complement strand
TGTACCGCAAGCAAAAAGAATACCAGGCCGAGGGCCGTGATATACAAACACTGAGCACCATGACCGACTCCAACTCCGACTGGCGGACTTCTGGGCACAATGCTGCATGGGCTTTGGATAAGTATAAGTTTCTGCACATGATCGAAAGAGCTTGGGAGCTACAACCGGACAAGGAGTGGTATGTCTTTGCCGAGACCGACACCTATATCGTTTGGCGCAATCTTGTGCAATGGCTACAGTACTTTGACTCAAGCGAGCCGCTATATCTAGGACGAGGCGAGCCAATGAAGAAAGAGGAGGGGGACGGCTTCTTCTTCGCACATGGTGGCAGTGGCTTTGTGCTGTCGCGTGCTGCCATGTACGAATTTTGCGTCACTAAAAAGGGACTCGCAAGTCGATGGGACGCTAGGATACCCGATCTATGGTTCGGCGATTACGTTGTTGCCAAAGCTCTCAAAGAGGAGCTTGACCTGAATCTGACCTCAGCCGCGCCCATGTTCAGCGGTCACAAGCCCATGAGCTTGCCCATCGGCACTGGCATCTGGTGCCGCCCTGTCATCACCCAACACCACCTCCGATCTGAAGAAGTTCAAACTTTGTGGATGCTGGAAAAAGAGTTTTATGCGAATTCGTCTTCCAGCAGTTCACCGCATCTGCGCTTCTCACACTTATTCAGAGACACACTCTCGGGAGTTAAATTTCCTGAGCTAAGATCGGAGTGGGACAATTTGTCGCAAGACAGTATTTACACTGTCAAGGCTCCTCGTACAAAAGACCAAGCACAAAAGAAACCAAATGAGCGGGTCGGTGAACCCACGGTGGAGAAGGATCCAAATGCTTCACCTGAAGCCTGTAATGCTGCTTGTGAGATCACAGAAACATGTTTCCAGTGGTCACATCTTAAGTTTACTACCGTAGAAGCGGAAAAACAACATGGTGGCGGGGTCTGCTATTTGAGCAGTGTATTCCGATTTGGCGATCAGAGGACAGAGAATTCTTGGGTCGATGAGAAGAATGCAACCATCACTAACTTATGGGTTTCTGGTTGGAAAACAACAGCGATCGAGAGTTGGATCGAGAATGCGCCAGATACTTGTGGCGAGGTCGACTGGACTTAGAAGTCATAATTGAAATCAGCATGATAATATTTCGAAGTCTTTCTCCACTGAGCGCGTGTTTTCAGGCGTTTTGATCAAGTTCCCGATAAGATCCGCGATTCATGTTATCTTATCGCCAAGCTCTCCCGCCGAGCCTCGGAGAACTCAGCACTTGCTGTTCCCTGTCGCTGCCTGACGTTCCTTTTCCTGAAAACTTGACAACAAGTACTTTCTTCTTGGTCCAAAAGTCTCTTTTGACGAGCAAGGTGTCTGATATGCTAAACTGTTTCGGAAGCGTTCGTCGACATTGATCCCCTGATTGTCAGCGTCATCTGATTAGATTGATAAGCAATCGGGGTCTTCCTGTCGACCAAACATTGCTCCTCGAGTATCGAAGATGTTGACTTCGTCTTCTCCATTGCTGGTCGGTCAAGATGTCAGAGATTCGTTGACCCAAGGACGCTCCGTATCTGCAAAGAGGTCATCATCACCCGTTCAATCACGAATCGACTGGACCTGGATCTCCGTGGCTTCTCTCATTCTCAACATAACGATATTGCTTGGACTACTGTACGGAGTTGGGACGTGCATAGCAACCATTGATAAGACTTTGATGCCCACCAATGAGTACTGTCTGAATTCAGTCTCGGTCTCATACAACTATATCACATTCTCTGGGGAAGGGTACAACACATACAACGGACCCAAATGTCTCAACCCACTACGAACAATCTCAACATATGCTTCTGGAAAAACGTTTTGTACAGACAAGGAAATCGAGACCGGCTTTGAGAGAATCCGCAAAGATTGCGAAAAGGACGAGCTCGAGTTTCTAGATTGGCGTCATATTGTCGCCAACGTCACCAACGATGATATTACCAGGATGAGAGTCGTCGGTTTCGATGAGATACCTACTGGTCAGAATGTTACAAATCCTACCAGGCTTTCTGAAGCCTTCTTCCAGAGAGTCGACAACACTCTTGTAAGTTTAATACAGTTGTTGTCTAACTTCAAGAAGTTGACTTCTACAGATGGCTTGGGAGTACGAAGCGAATTGGCATCACCAGTCAGGCTTTGCCCTATACGGATTCTGGGGTGTGATCCTGGGCGTTTCGACGATTGTCCATATTCTCAAGACTAGACTGGGGTCTTTCCAGTCACCTCACATGCCATCAAGCAGGACGGTGCAAATCATGCACTCAGTATGGATATGGATCAGAGTCAACTTGATTATCCCGCCAGCTTTCGGCTCGCATCATCAACGCCTTCTTTATTGGTGCACGATCCCGACTCGCATGGAGAGCGTCATTGTAGTAGCTTTCTATTCGCTCACGACTTATCTTTCAGTGTCTCATTATCACCTGATATCTCACAACATCTAGTAAGAGCAAGTCTTGATTTCTCTAGACGTACGACTAATGTTGACCAGCTGGGATGATGAATCTCAACAACTTTGGCGATACGTGGCTGACCGTACTGGTATCATGGCCTACGCCACACTTCCTTGGATCTGGGTCTTCGCTGGTAGGAATAACATCTTCATGTGGGCTACAGGCCTCTCCTATCAAGCATTCAACATCTATCACCGACATGTCGCTCGAGCTGGTACGATACTGGCCATAATACACTCTGTGGTATACATCTACCTGTTTGTGGTATTCGGTATGTTATTGAGGTCAACTGTTGTTCTGTACAGTCTAACGTGTCGTAGAAGGATGGGGTATGTTTGCAAGAGAATTTACTCAACTTTGGCTTCTACTTGGTGTAGTGGTAAGGTACCGGATCGAATCTCGCAAATTATTCATCAACTAACCTGATGCAGGCGACTGTCACTATGAGTCTTCTGCTATTATTCTCTATATCATGGCTTCGCATAAAGTTCTATGAGATTTTCCTGGTCCTTCATATCGTGCTTTCTGTGGTCACCTTAGTGGGTTGCTTTCTGTAAGTCCAGTCTCTAGATATGTTGCCGGGCCCAAGTACTTACTTGAGCAGACACACTTCCATCTTCAACGCACGATACGACGCATATCTTTGGCCAATTGTGACTGTATGGGTGCTGGATCGCGCTCTGCGATTATTACGGTTTGTATCTTGCAACGTCCACGTCAGTCTTGGAAATCAACTCATCCACCGCACACATACAATTGCTTCTTACAGTAAAGAGTCTGATGTGGTCAGGCTCGACATCACATCGGGTTCATTCTTTACTGAACCGGCTACTGGACAGTTCTACTATTTATATCAACCTACCACATGGAAAGGCTACGAGAACCATCCTTTCACGCTTGGGGCATGGTCTTTAGGGCACTCTATATCAGATGAAGCCGGTAGCTCTCTCTTCCAGCAGACTGGCACACAGCACGATCTCGACCAATCTGAATATAGTCCAAGACATTCAATAAAGTCGCAAACTTTGACCTTCTGGATTCGTCCGTACGATGGGTGGACTAAACGTCTGAAAGACGAATGTCTCCGATCACCTACCCAGACGACCACTCCAACAATCCTACTCGAAGGACCTTATGGTCATCATCACCCAACATCAAGTTTCGACTCGATGCTGTTGATTGCAGGCGGTACTGGTATCGCATCGGCGGCACCACATATCCTGGAACACATGTCGTTGTCTGAAGCAGGCAAGACGGATACCACACATGTGCATTTGCTCTGGACGGTCAGACAAGCATCTTTCATCCAAGAGGTCTTTGCCTGCGAACTCCGCACTGCATCACAAAGAGATGATTTCTCCGCCGATCTATTCTTCACCCGACAAAGCGAAGGTCCAAAGCATGCAGAGGAAGTGGTTGAAATGGAAGATGATGACACTTTCGGAATACCGGAGTTGCAGTACGGACGACCCGACATTGCAGCTGCAATTTCCAAAGCTGCAACAAGAGCGGAAATGACTGGAACGAAGGTGGCGGTGTTGGTATGCGGTCCTCCTGCTATGGCTGATGAAGCCAGATCAGCTGTTCATCGTTCACTGAAACGTGGGTGTCATAACGTGGAATATTTCGAAGAGGCTTTTGGGTGGTAGACAAAAAATCGCAGCGATCAAGAGTCAGATCCACAGCTCCGCCGTGTGCAAAGATATGTCACGCAGGCAGGTAACAAAGTACACAGTTTTATCGGCAAATAAGAAACATCTACTGAAAATGGTCATTTTTATCGGCTCTCGATGCACTCGCGTTTTATGCAGGATGAATTGGTGCATATTCAACGGTTACGGGCGCGTTGAGACGGCTCGAGGGAGCGGCTCAAGCCACAGGCCCTGAACTCTAGCCCCGCACTCAGACCTCACCTCTTCTTTCGAAACTACCTCACGACCAATATTATCGACGGAATGAGCTAAATTTACTTGATCTCTCACACCAAACTTCCACGTAAGAGAGAGAGAGAGATCAGCGTGTTCGTAACTGTCACTTTGAGGGTGACAGTTTGCAGCTATGTAATTGACTATGAAAATGCCGAGAACTGCAGACAGGCGACAGTAATCGACAGAATGAGTTGAATCTACAGGACACCTCACGTCAAACTTGCACGTAACAGAGAGAGAACGGCGCAATTACAACTGTCACTCTGAGAGTGACAGCTCGTGGCTATGTAATACATAATGATTCTGCAGTCCTCTGCGGAGAAGCGTAGACCATAGTCAAACGCGGAGCACAAAAGAAAAGTCGAAGACCATGGAAGGTCAAACGAGGAGCATAGAAAAGAGTGGAGACAGTAGTCATACGTGGAGCAGGATGTAACAAAAGAGAAGCAAAGACAATAGTCAAACGCGGAGTATACAAGAAAAGAGAAGGAAAGAGATGTCGAAGACTGTGGTTAGATGGAGAGCAAGGAAGAGACGGCCGACAAGTCCAACTCGGGCAACTAGCGGCGTAAGATGTACACTCATACATTGCTGCCACTCGGATGTTTCTCTTACGACCTAGAGCAAGCCCGTTGAAACCTAGCCGCGCTTCTTGCCAATGTGAGATCCAGATCGAATGCCCTGGCACATCTTTGGTATGAACCTCTTGGATTTATGCTCGTGGAGTTCGGCATAGGCAAGTGCATACAGATGGGCCTTGTTGCCCACATCTCTACGGCCCCTGATATAATTACTGCAGGCACCGGCGTAAATCATCCAATATAGGAACTCTACATCTTCCGCAGTTCTGGCCTTCTCGTGGCAGTATCTGAGTCGATAGGCCCAGGCCTTCTTGGGTGCGTGAAGAGGGGCTCTAGCGACTTGTGCCACGGCGTTTACGGCAACTATGATTTTGGCTGGACTGACAACCGAACTGGTGCTTAAGTGTTTTCGTTAGCTCCATGTATATTGACATAAACATAGGCATGGATGCTTACAGATGCATCATCTGAGCTGTCCGATTGTTGATGCCTTCGTAGGACTGTGCGAGACGCTCGCGTACGATGTCACGCCTCAATATCGACAACGATACCTCGTTGGAACCCGTGTAGCGACTCTCTAGGAACTTGAGTTGTGCGAGACTGGATATGGTGGCAGTCATGTTGTGTTTGAGTGGTGACCGTTTGGGATGCGGGTAATCGAACTGGGAAAACATGTCAGATTCTGTCACTCTGGAAGTGACGTCGGTGCGTACTCGACGATGAAGATGAAGAGGCTCTTCAAAGAAAGAAGGAGAAGAAAGAGAGAAGAGAGAGGAAGGAGAGAGAGGCCAGGGAGGCCGAGAAGAAGGCTAGAAAGGAGGCTAAGAAGGAGAAGCAGAAGGAGAAGGAGAAGAAAGAGATCGAGGCTGGAGAGGCCGAGAAGAGTGAGAATGCCAATGCTGTCAAGGCAGCTGAGGGCGGCTCAGCGAACAAAGCCATCGACTGGATGACCTTCTTCACTGCTCGCTCCACAGAGCTGAAGGATGTGGGAAACCTCCAAAGCAGTCCTCCCAAAGTCAAGCCCGCTTCGCCTCCCAAGCGCCCATCTGCCTCTGCTGCCCGCATCACTACAAAGATAATCCCAGCTTCCTCGACGCCTTCCTCGACCACTACGGTATCCAAATCGCTGAACAGAAAGAGGAAGAGCGTCTCTGAATCGCAATCAGGTACAGAAGAGGAGGAAACACGCCCAATGAAGAAGGTCAAGGGGGAGAAAAAGAAGAAGGATGAGGAGAAAACATCCAAGAGCCTCGACGCAAAGGGCTGGCATGCCCCTCTCAAATTTCCATCTCCTTCCAACTCCGATCGATCTGAAGAGTGAAGTTGGACTGAGCCTGTGTTTGTGGAGACTTGCCCCCCTTTGACAAAAGTCTCGGCGTTTGACTACGGTCTGCGTTTATCTCTTTCGTATTACGCTACGTTTGACTACGGTCTGCGGATCTCCATATACTCTTCGCCAGAGTAGTCAACCTCGAGCTGTCAATCTCGAAGTGACAGTCTCATATACAACGTTCTATCTTCCAGATAGCTCCTCCATCCATTCAATGACTTGATACACGTGATTTACTATTCGTTCTTGTCATTCACCATGCTCGGAAACCTTTGTCCAGACATGTCAGAAGTTGTTCCGATGATTGTTGTATCAGACATCTTGTCTTCAATGGCCACTTTATACTTGGGTACCCAGGATAAGACAAGACAAGGTAACCAGTCATGATGAGTCACAAAGGAGACGAACTTTGGTTTGGTAAAAAGCAAAGATTTAAGCATTATGTACTCTAGTAGTTGATGAATTTCTAAAACGCCTGAACAAATGAAATATGCAACAATATTATGAATTAAGTACAACAAGGTGCCCAACAAATTAGAACAATCTCCTAGGATCAAATGTTCGATCCTAACCCGAGTTTGAGTCCGTGCTAGTAGTGGGTGCAGTATCCGCGGATGAGCTACTGGTGGGGCTTGACGAGGCCTCTGTAGTGCCAGTCGAGGACTCAGTAGCGCTTGTCGAGGACTCAGTAGCGCTCGAAGAGGAATCCGTGGCGCTAGATGAGGCCTCAGTAGTGCTTGATGGCGACTCAGTAGCACTGGACGATGAATCAGTGGCGCTTGAAGAAGACTCTTCAGTGCTCGACGAGGACTCAACACTACGAGTCATGGTGATGAAAGTAGTGGGCGTGGATGTCACGAATACAGATGACGAAGACTCAGACGAGGACGCATCACTGCTCGTGGGAGTAGGGCTATCTGTAGAAGGCGACGACTCGGTTGTTGATGCATCACTGCTTGTAGAGGTGGCGCTCTCTGTAGAAGATGACGACGATGGTTCAGTGGTCGATGTTGGGGTTGTTGATCCATCACTGCTTGTAGAGGTGGCACTCTCTGTTGAGGACGACAACGATGATTCAGCGGTCGATGTTGGAGTTTTTGATGCACCTGCGCTGGCGGGAGTGGCGCTCTCTGTCGCGGAAGACGAAGAGGTCTCTGTAGTTGATACATCACTGCTCGTAGCACTCTCTGTAGAGGATGACGACGATGATTCAGCGGTCGATGTTGGTGTCGTCGATGTATCTCCGCTGGAGGGAGTGATGGTCTCTGTTGCGGAAGACGATGATGAATCAGTAGTCGATGTATCACTGCTGGTAGAGGTTGCGCTTTCTGAAGAAGAAGAAGGGGACGATGGCCCGGTAGTCGAGGCATCGCTGCTGGTAGAGGTGGCGCTTTCTGTAGTAGATGACGATGATGACGATTCAGCGGTCGATGTTGGAGTCGTTGATGCACCCTCACTGGTGGAAGTGGCACTCTCTGTCGCAGAAGACGACGAAGGCTCTGTAGTCGATGTGTCACTGCTGGTGGAAGTGGCGCTTTCTGTGGCCGAAGAAGACGATTCAGTAGCCGATGCCTCACTACTGGTAGAGGTGGCGCTCTCCGTAGTAGAAGATGACGATGGCTCGATAGTCGACGAGTCACTGCTTGTGGCAGTAGCACTGTCTGTCGGCGATGATTGAGTTGATGACGCATCACTGCTTGCGGAAGTTGCAGTACCAGATGAAGAAGATGCATCACTGCTCGAGAGTGTGGCGCTCTCTGTCGGTGATGGGGTTGTTGATGCGTCACTGCTTGTGATGGTTGCGGTCTCAGATGGTAAGGACTCGGAGGATGTATCACTGCTTGTGGGGCCAGCGTTTTCTGTGGATGAGGATTGAGTTGCACTACTTGCGGAGGTTGCAGTATCAGATGGACCGGGTGCAGCCTCAGAAGATGATGAAGATGCAGTCTCAGACGAGGATGGAGATGCAGTCTCTGCTGGAGCAGACATGGTCTCAGAAGAAGACGATGCAGTCTCGGACGAAGAAGAGCCGGTCTCAGATGGAGCAGATGAAGAACCGGTCTCAGATGCAGATGATACGACGTCAGACGAGGAAGTACCAGTTTCGAATGGTGTAGATGCAGCTTCGTAAGAAGAAGAAGATGACGATGCGTTCTCAGACGAAGAAGCTGCGGTCTCTGATGGAGACGATGAAGCGGACACGGTCTCAGATGAAGAAGGTGCGGTCTCAGAAGGAGAGGATACATCACTGCCTGAGACTGTGCTACTCTCTGTTGACGACGACTGCGTACTCGACACTTCGTTGCTAGCAGGGGTTGCGGACTCTGTAGATGATGACTGAGTGGCAGATGCTTCGTTACTTGCAGGAGTGGCACTTTCTGCGGATGACTGAGTGCTCGACGTATCATCATTCGTGGCGGTTGCGGTCTCGGAGGACGAAGGGTCAGAAGATGCATCACTGCTTGAGGGAGTAGCGCTTGCTTCAACCGACTGGGTACTCGATACATCGCTACTTGAGGCGCTTGCGGCTTCAGACGACGAAGAACCCGAGGATACATCACCGCTTGTAGCAGTGGGGGTCGCAGAAGGTGATGATTGAGTAATTGATGCATCGTTGCTTGCAGGGGTCGCGGACTCGCTGACGGAAGATTGAGTGACAGATACGTCGCTGCTTGTAGGAGCGGCGCTCTCCGTAGATGATGCCTCACTACTGGTAACAGACTCAGATGATGGAGAATCGGATGAGGATACATCACCGCTTGAGGGTGTAGCGCTTTCTGTGGCAGACGACTGAGTGCTCGAGGCATCAATACTTGTAACAGTGGCAGACTCAGATGACGTAATGCCACTGCTCGTGAGTGTCGCGGAATCAGATGATACAGAGTCAGATGAAGACACATCACTGCTTGTAGGAGTCGCGAGCTCAGTTAACGATGAGTCGGTCGCTGAGGGGCTTGTGGATACCTCAGTCGATGAGGCGCTCATGGACGAAGGAGTCGATGCAGGAGTTGCAACATCAGATTGAGACGAGCTGGACGAAGAATCGTTTGTGCTGGCAGTGCTGGTTCCCTCGCTTGAGGATGAATCCGTGGCAGATGCAGTGGGTACAGAGGTCACGGCATCATCTGAAGAGGAGCTAGATGGGGAAGCATCCGTGCTGCTAGTGGTAACGCTCTCACTCGAAGAGGTCTCAGTTGACGAGCTGCTGATCGAGGACGATTCAGGTGTAGGAGTTGCCGAGACGGTTGACTTTGAGTCTGATGCAGAAACTCCACTGCTCGAGATGGTCGTGCTGTCAGACGATGAAGCAAGATCAGTGGACGTAGAACCTGGCGATGACTCGGTGACCGTTGCGCTGATCGTAGAAGAATCGACTGCAGGGGTGGCAGAGACGGTGGACGAGGTATCAAATGAGGCAATCTCCGTGCTTGTATCGATCGAAGACGATGGAGCTGTTGAGACATCGTCGCTGGGGAAAGTGGCGCTCTCGGTTGGAGAAGACTCGGCTGCTACAGACGAAGAAGTGATCGTTGCTGATGCTAAATCGGTCGAGGAGGAATCAATCTCAGAAGAGGTCACGCTCTCAGCTGTAGATGGTTCAGTGCTCGATGGGATATCGCTTGCTGAGGAGTCAGTTGTTGAAGCGCTGGACGAGAACGGAGTTGGTGCCGGGGTCGCTGACTCGACTGACGACGAGTCGATGGTAGAAGAAACTTCATCCGTAGACGTGGAACTAGTGACAATGTCACTGACGACAGGGGTAGACTCTGACGGAGCGCTAGATGAAGGCGATCCAACGTCAGTCGACGAAGTCTGTGTTTGAGAAGCAGTGAGGGACTCGGTCGGGGCCGCTGTTTCAGATGTCGGAGAATCAGTCGAGGAGCTCACACTCTCAAGAGTAGAGGGTTGTGTTGAGGAAGTCTCAATACTGGAGAATGTGGCGGTTTCACTAGCTAAAGTCGGAGATGATGAGGGATCTTCGGTCGGGAGAGACGTGCTTGAAGAAGCACCGTCTTCAGTTGACGACGACGTAATCTCGACACTGGAAGAGGTTGCGCCTCCAGTTGGTGAGGGAGTCACAATTTCAATCGACGGGGAGTCAGTAGCTGACGGTGTAGCACTCTCAAGAGAAGAGGACAGAATTTCTGTCGAGCTTGAGGAAGACTCTGCAGTTGCAGAAGTCGTGATCTCAACCGAAGATGACGCTGTCTCCGAAGCGCTTGAAGTGACTGAGGGCTCCTCGGCCGGAGTAGCGCTTGCTTGAGCAGAAGAGGAAGTGACTTGAGTCTCGCTAGACGAGCTCGCGAGTGTGGCTTCAGCGGTAGAAATTGTGTTTGTAGCCTCGCTCTCGACAGCTGGACTAGTGATTGTGCTTTCGACAGAAGAGCTAGTGACTGTGCTTTCGAAATCGGAGACTGTGCTTGTAACATCAGGTTTAACCGCCGAGCTTGTAACTGTAGGAGAGGAAGTGGTTTCAGGCTCGACGGACGAGCTCGAGACTGTAGCGCTCTCGGGTCCAGCGGAAGAAGACATCGTCTCCGAGACCCTTGAAGTAACCAAGAGCTCGCTGGTCGAGGATGGAGTACCCTGGGACTCAATATTTGAGGTTGTGGAAGTCTCAAAGTCATTACCAGAGCTTGTTGAGATCGAAACAGGATCAACAGATGACGAACTAATTTCAGGGTCGGCAGACGAGCTCGAGGCAGTAATTTCGGGTTGAACAGAAGAACTCGAGGCTGTAGCTTCAGTATCCACGGGAGACGGAGTAGAGCTGGCTTCGGGAGACGATGTCGAGACTGTGACCTCGGGCTCAACGGAGGGGGTCGCGCTAACTTGGGTAGAAGAAGGCGTGGGTTCGGGCTGGGCAGACGAGCTCGAGGCTGTGACTCCAAACTCGGTAGAGGATTGAGCAGTACTAATTTCAAGAGACGAGCTTGAGACCGCGGCACTTTCGTTAGAGCTCGAAGTCGTGGCTTCGGCATCAACAGACGAGCTTGCGCTGGTGATATTAACATTAACAGACGATGTGCTCTCAGCAGCAGAGATGGTGCTTGATGTCTCGCTTTTGATAGAAGAGCTGGCGCTTGTGCTGATAACATCAGCAGCGACTGATGAACTGGTGCTTGTTACAACAGCGTCGACTGACGAAGTAGTCTCGGCATTGGGTGCCATACTTGTCGTCTCGGTTTCGACAGCCGAAATAGTAGTGGTAGATTCAACATCCACAGACGAGGTAATCTGCGTCTCGGCAGATGAGCTTGCGCTGGTAAAATCGGCATCAATTGACGAGGTAGTGCTCGACACATCAGCATTAACTGACGAGCTGGTGCTTGTGACTCCGGCTTCAGCTGTCGAGCTGGAGCTTGTGACATCAGAATCGGATTCTGTGGAAGACGAGGTAGCCTCGGGCTCAATAGACGAGCTTGCGCTGGTAACGCCAGCTTCTACAGATGAAGTACTTCCGGGATCAGACATAGTGCTTGTCGTATCGCTTTCGATAGCTGAGCTGGTAGTTGTGATCGCAGCATCGATGGAAGATGGGGTTGCTTCGGATTCGGTGGCTGATGAAGTTGTGCTAGTCACGACATCAGAGCTTGTAGCTTCTGTACTTGTGATCTCGCTGCTTGTGACTTCGGTGCTTGTAGTTTCAGTGATTGTAGCTTCAGTGCTTGTGGCCTGGCTGCTCGTAGCCTCGGAGCTCGTGACTTCAGAAGTGATACTTGAGCTTGAAGCAGAGCCCTCACGAGAGGTGACCGTTCCGAAATCAGTACCGATGGCAGATAGTGCATTGCCTGAGATGCCGCTGAAGTATACACACTCCGAGGTACTCGCCGTGAAAGAAGTACCCATACACTGAGCGCTAGCAGCACAAGTGTTGAGACAGTCGACCATGGTCACGCTGTTTCTCTTGCGGAGGTTTCTTGCACGAGCGAACATTCTACCGATGTAGGCAGTGTTTCTCTTGGCGAGAGTCAAGACAGTACCCTGATAGGTGACATCCTTCTTGATCAAGAACTTGACGCCCTGTACTTCAGGAACAGCACCATCGGAGACATCGGGTCCTGTTGGAGAGGGCGATGAGGATGCGGAAGATGATGAGGCGCTTGTTGCAACATCAGTCTCGGCGGAGGTGGATGTGGAGGTGATCTCGGGTGCTACAGAAGAGCTCGATGGAGTGGTTCCTGCGTCAACAGCGGTTTTTGTAGTCTCCGCCTCAGAAGTAGAGCTAGTAACTCCAGCTTCCAGAGAGGAGGTACTCTCAGCATCGGAAACGGTGCTTGTAGCCTCGTTCTCCGCAGCTGAGCTGCTGGTAATCTCAGAGTCGGCGGAAGAGCTTGTGGCACTCGCGTCAGAGTCGGTGGCTGTGCTTGTAACCTCGATGCTAGAAGCGTCCGTAGTGACAGCATCCGTTTCAGTAGCAGTAGATGTGCTCTCAATCGCGGTAGATTGAGCATCCGTTGTTGAACCGGAGCTAGGAGCATCAGTTTCTGTAGAAGAAACAGTGTTGGCGCTACTGCTGACGATGACCGCTGGTGAGACGACAGATGAAGACGAAGAGCTAGAGATTTTGGCACTGGATAATCCAGAGCTGGAGGCAGCGTCCTTCGAGGAGGGACCGATGCTGCTGATGGGATCAGAAGAACTGCTACTACTCTTGGAAGTTGGAGTAAGAACAGGCTTGGACGAGCTGCTGCTCACAACCGAAGATGAAGGGACACTAGAGGTGGACGAGCTGCTAATGATCTTGGAGGACGAAACAACAACAGGCTTGGAGCTGCTTGAGGATGAAACAACAACAGGCTTGGAGCTGCTTGAGGATGAAACAACAACGGACTTGGAGCTGCTTGAGGACGATACAACAACGGGTTTGGACGAGCTGCTGCTCACCTTCGACGACGAAGAAACACCAGATCTAGACGAACTGCTGCTCACCTTCAAAGATGAAGGAGTAGCCGGCTTGGACGAACTGCTACTGAGCTTGGAAGATGACTGAACAAGAGGCTTGGACGAGCTGCTACTAAGTTTGCCGGAAGACGAAGACTTCGATGACGACTTCGAAACAGGTGTGACCGAACTGCTCGTAACTTTGCTTGAGGTTGTAAGCTTCGAGGATGACTTGGCTGACGAAGACGACTTGGCGGACGAAGACGACTTGATCGACGAAGACGACTTGATTGACGAAGACGACTTGATCGACGAAGACGACTTTGAGGTAGGTTTAGCAGAGCTACTGCTGATCTTGCTCGAGGTTGAGAGCTTCGAGGATGACTTGGATGCCGACTTTGAAGTGGGCTTTGCCGAGCTGCTGTTGACCTTGCTGGAAGACGAGCTTTTGGATGACGACTTCGAGACCGGCTTCGAACTCGATGAGGACTTCGATACTGGTTTGGCAGTTGACGATGTTCGGGTTGAGGAGCTGACCTTGGTAGAAGAGGTGACCTTCTTGGACGAGGAGGAACTGCTGATCTTCTTGGATGAAGAGCTACTGGTCTTCTTCGATGAGGAGCTGCTTGTCTTCTTGGTCGAAGAAGAAGTGATCTTCTGAGTCTTTGACGAGGACGTCACCTTCTTGGAGCTTGAGGTAGGTGATTGGCTGACAGTGGTGGACAACTTGCCAAGAACACATTGACAGGCATCGTAAAGCTCTTGATTGGTGAGACCAATAACAGCAGAGTAGTTGGTCTTGCCATAGGCGGTACAAAATGCTTTGGGGTTGGAAAACTGGGCTTTCACGACCTTTAGGTCGGCAGCATCACACTTTCTCGAACTCCCCTTTACAGCGGGCTCCTTCCTGGGTATTTTTCTGACACTAGAGGTAGCAGTGATACACTTGCATGCTTGAGACAAGGCGCTGGAGCTCAAGGTGGTGATGGGCGAGCTGCCGCCACTAATGTTATAGTACTCGCAGAAGTACGCAACATTGGTCTTGACCGCATTCTTGACAGCCTTGATATCGCTGTCCTTGCAAGCTAATACATGTCAGCAGGATTATGTGGTACAGAATTTATAGCCTTACAAGCACGAGCATCGAGCTCAAAGTCGATGGGAGAAGCAAAGGCTGCGGGTAGGGCTAGAAGCGCTGTGACGAGCGAGATGGCTCGCATCTTGTACAGATGGGCCTGGGTTAGTATTAGACCTTTGAAGGGGAGAAGAGATCAAGTGAGTTTTATTCGGATATATTAGAAGAGAATGAGGTACTACTTATACCTAACTGTAATCTGCAACAGAAGTCGTGATTGTGTCGATATCCTCTTCCGAAAGCCCAACACGGCCGACAACAAATTGCCAGAAAGCCACTCATCTGCCTCATATTGACCACATCACTGTATGTCTAGACGCCAGGGCTTGGTGTAGTCGGGATAGACAACGGTTGTAGGATGTTTCTCTGCTCACGGAGCTGAGCGTACTGAGTCCCTCTATTGTGTCGTTGTATGATAGCGTCCGCTAGGAAGATAAACGATGTTAAACGTTGAGAATATGTTAAAGAGATGGGATGCCAGAGATCCATGGGGAAGCTGATTGCTGAGACAAGTATGAATTGGGAGAATGGGTGTTCAGTAGAATCTTTCGGTTCAACAAGCATACCTTGACCAGGTAGCACGACAAGTTCAATCACAGTTGAGAGTTGTACTCAGCTCGATTTACATCCTCGCAACCATGTCTTGTAAAGCACTCGCAAGGGTTTGGGTCACAATCCATTGGCGTTCAGCTCAATCTTCGATGAACGATTATTCGCGTCCAAGGTTGAGCTTTGCACAGAGCTCGTCGCATCGGTTTTCTCCAGATACTGGAAGCATGCCAAGCCGCATGGTTGTTAGTAACAAGTCTTGTAGCGGCGACATTCTCATTGGTCAGCCCCTTTCCCTACGAACATTTGACAACATAGAAGCGAACCTCAGCTTCTGTTTTTGCAACCGGCTCACGCACGGCGCCGTTGAAACGAAAATCACGTTGACGACCCCAGTATACAGAGCCCGAGCCGTGAGAGATTGCGCAGGGGAGTTCGACGGTTGAGTACCCCGGATTTCAGCTCATGCATGATCGTCGTAGCTTGTTTCTTGCTTCGTTGTAAGGAAGACTTTTTGATACTCACTATACACAGAAACGTGCACACGATCCCGGCGTGGTCTGCACAACTGGGTGGTGTCGCGAGAATCCTCTCCTGCTTTCCTGGACCATCTCTCCAAAGCTCGTACACCCACGTCCACTCTGGGAGGCCAAAAGACACACAATCCCGATCAGGTTTATCCAAGGATGTTCACTACAGAGCCGCTGCGACACAAACGGCTGTCGCTGAGCACATGGCGTTCCCTCTCGCTCGAACTCCAGCTGGGAACACAACGGCGTATCGTCGCAACCGGCATCAGCCAGCAACCCTATCTGCCCAATACATCGACCTGATGCCTACCCCTTCGGAGAAAGTCCTCTATGTGGAGCTGAAAAATCCAACGACAGCCCAGGGCGGAGAACGTCCTCGGGTGTTTTCCAGGTGTCCTTTCTTGGGCTACTCAACCGTAGCACATCATGCAGGTACTGCCGAGTTTACCTTCACCAACACCCCTACAGCAAGATACAATCCGTTGCGACGCCTAAGCTGTTCCAATCGGCTACACTGGCTTGCCGGAGTCGTCACGCCATACTTCCACCACAGGTATACCCTCACGCTCGTCTTCCTGGAAGAGGCGTAAGTACACACGCCACATTGGCTGCGTAGGAGATCGGGGCCGCCGAAGTCTTGCTCACAACATAGCTGAGTGTTATTGTAGACCTCTAACGGCAAAACTGAACCTACACAATATCAGAGAAGTGAGAGAGTAGTCCTCCCAAGTCACTGGCACCGATTCTCTCGAACCGCAGTCAAGGATAACATGCCAACGACATCAAGCCACACAATATTGAATCTGCGAGACCACGTGTGTCGACTACGGCCTTGACACTCCGCTTCCAGGAAATGATCCAGTCAGTCAATCTTGGTGGATCGAGCGTCGTTGGGAGATTTCCCAACACTGTCTGTGGTAGCCAAGGAGTCATGCTGTCCCATGACCGGTAGCACTATCTGTTGTTGTTTCTCACGATTATACTCCACTCCGATCTCGCAGTCAATGTAGCGGATCTCGAGTGCGTTGTTTGTCCTGCTAACGACGGTGGGTTGTATTCGACGCACAAGAGTCTGTACGATACTGTGACAGATCCGGTGACAAGTCATTCCCCACACTGAGGCTAGCAATCTCATGGCGAGAACCTGAGGCGAAGCAGCAGGAGGGATGCTTAGTCGAGTACTGGCAAGACTTTGGCATATTGGATGAGCAGCGTATCATCGGGTGGGGTACTCTCTCCACGATATACCCATGTGAAACAACCAATCAATCAAACTCCAAGCGATTTCACGTAGGTCGAGTGGGACTGCGCAAGTCTATACTCGATTCAACTGCTCGCTTCGCATTCATCAGCCATCGCGTCTCAAGTGACACATGTGGTTTCAAGTAAAGTGTCTATTCCCAAATACTGAAGTCCATCGACCAATGGGTCGACGGTCTGAACGCGGGGAAGCCTTCCAACGTGTATAGCTTGCTCACACTCTTCGTGTTCGCCTCTGCAAACAGGCATATCCCAGAGGGAGATTTTTGGCTAATATCGACATTTAGACCCCCCACCATGCATGCTCGCTTCCAACAACTATGCTTAGAGCATCTCTCTGGTCGTAAGTATATAACCCTGTGTGTAGCCATCGCAGAGTCGTGACTATTGCTTCACTGAAAACAGAACAGAATGTTCTCGTTCTACTCGAGACTGCTCTGGGTCTTGGGCGCCATTGTGGGTGTCCTCGATACTGTCCAGGCAGACAATCCAATCATACAATCTATCTACACCGCCGACCCTGCTCCGGTTGTGGTTGGCGACAGGATCTACCTCCTCGCTGACCATGATGAGAATGGCTCAACAACTTACAACATGAAGGACTGGCGTCTCTTCTCCACCGCCGTAGGTGATCCCATCGGTCAACATAGACGGTAAATATCACTGATACTGATAGGATATGTTCAATTATCAAGACCATGGTGTCATCGCTTCCATAGCTAACACGTTCCCCTGGGCCGACTTGAATGCTTGGGCAGGTCAGATCGTCGCTCGCAACAATAAGTTCTACATGTATCTACCAATGCGTCGCCGCGGCGGTAACATGGCCATTGGTGTTGCAGTCGCCAGCTCTATCACTGGACCTTGGAAAGACGCACTCGGTAAACCTCTTCTGGAGAACGGTCGTATTGACCCAACAGTTTGGATCGACGGCAATGGCCAGGCTTACCTTTACTTTGCCAATCCAGGGCTCTTCTACGTCAAGCTCAACAGTGACATGTTATCCTTCTCTGGTAGCATTGTTGAGGTGCCCACAAATGTTGCCAGCTTTGGAAGTGGTCGCGAGCCAGATGGCACTACATTTGCCGAAGGACCCTGGATTTACAAGCGCAACAATCTGTATTACTTGGTTTATGCCGCCAACTGCTGTTCTGAAGACATTCGATACTCAACTGGTCCATCTATAACGGGTCCTTGGACTTATCGTGGTGTCGTCATGGCATCGGCAGGAAAGTCCTTCACCAACCATCCGGCTGTTGTTGACTTCAAGGGCAAATCCTACTTCTTCTACCACAACGGTGCTCTACCAGGTGGAAGTGGTTACACACGCTCTATTGCAGTGGAAGCTTTCACCTTTAATTCAGATGGCACGATACCGCTTCTCACCATGACCAGTGCTGGCGCTCCGCAGATTGGGACTGTGAACCCGTACAGTCGTAACGAAGCAGAGACGATGGCTTTTTCTTCCGGTGTACAGACTCAAGCTACTACCGACGGCGGGCTCGCTGTCATCAACATCGAGAACGGTGACTATGTCAAGGTCGCTGGCGTTGCTTTCGGTAATGGGGCAAAGTCCTTCTCTGCTCGTGTCGCTTCGGCTACTAGCGGTGGAAAGATCGAGCTTCGTGTGGGTAGTGCTACTGGTACTTTGGTGGCCACTTGTACTGTGCCTACCACGAGTGGGTGGCAGACTTGGCAGATGATAACCTGTGCTGTCAGTGGGGCAACTGGAACCAAGGACCTTTACTTGAAGTTCACTGGTGGTAGTGGGTATTTGTTCAATATTGACTATTGGCAATTTACCTAGGTCGAGTTCGCGAAGGACATGTCATGTTTGATGGATATGGCTCACTGGCTATGTGAGGGTCTTCTCATAGTCGCGTTCCCAACCCTCTATGTGCCGCTACGTTGTGTGCTTAGACCGAATGTCTAGCATGTCCTATCTCAAGTTTATCCGGTTCGTCTTAGCTCGCTACAATCACTTGTGAATATCCCGAGTACCATTTGCAGATAGTTTGTTGTCTGAAACCGAGAAGCTGATCGGTGTTCGGGACAATGAGAATACTCAGAGGGGCGCGGCGGGGCTCCGGTGGTGCAAAAAACGGCCCGGAGACTGTGAGTCGGTGCTGAAGCTCTTCAATTCGGGAGGGGAAAATGAGGGGCAAGTGAAGCTCACCCAGTGGATGTTTACCAACAGCCCGAGAAAGCGGACGAGGTCAGTGAGAGGGGTTCCGTTGTCTCTGCCCCTCTAAGGCAGTGTAACCATGATGTACTTATAACACTCGGCAATCCGAATATCTGGTCAAGCATCGCCTCACCGGACTCTGTCAAGCAGCTCACCATGTTCGCCAAACAGGAAAATCGCCTCGTCTTTAGCTACGATGCCGACAAGCTCTGGATCGAGCCATGGGGCAAGAATGCTCTCCGTATTCGTGCGACCCAGTTGAATAAGATGCCTTCGGAAAACTGGGCTCTGGAAGGATCATCGGGACCTGATGCTCAGATTGAGATTGGAGAGAAGTCCAGCTCCTTGACCAACGGCGAGATCAAGGCTGTGGTCTCGGCAAAGGGCAAGTTGACTGTCTACGGTCACGGTGGCAAGATCATTCTCGATGAAGCTGTTCGAAACCGCCGCGATGTCTTGGACCCGAAGTGCAGCGCAATCGACAGAGAAGCTCGCGAATTCCAGGCCATCCCCTCCACAAACGACTACCATATTGTCTGGCGTCTGGAATCACTCGACAAGGACGAGAAGATTTATGGTATGGGCCAGTATCAGCAGCCCTATCTCGATCTTAAGGGTCTCGACCTCGAGCTTGCACACCGAAACTCGCAAGCCAGTGTGCCTTTTGCCGTCTCCTCTTTGGGATATGGTATACTTTGGAACAACCCCGGTATTGGAAGAGCCGTCTTCGGCAAGAACGTCATGTCCTTCGAGGCATTAAGTTCCACGGTCTTGGACTGTTGGCTTGTAGCGGGAGAAACTCCTGCCGAGATCGTACAGGCGTACGCTGGAGTTACGGGCACAGTGCCTATGATGCCAGAGGTTAGTACGCTTGCAGCCTATCACCAGCGGTGTCTCTTTGTAGGAACATCACTAACTTGTACCGTAGTATGGTCTCGGTTTCTGGCAATGCAAGCTCCGCTACCAAACACAGGAAGAACTACTCGGCGTTGCAAGAGAGTACAAAGCTCGTCAGTTGCCTATCGATCTCATTGTGATCGACTTCTTCCACTGGCCGCTACAAGGTGAATGGAAGTTCGACCCTACCTACTGGCCAGATCCCGATGCCATGGTGATGGAGTTGAAGGAGATGAACATTGAGCTCATGGTTTCAATCTGGCCTACCGTCGACCGGAGATGCGAAAATTATGAAGAGATGGTCGAGAAGGGTCTGCTGATTAGGTGTGATCGTGGTACAAGGATATCCCTTGATTTCGAGGGTAACACTGTTCATTTCGATGCCACCAACCCTGAGTCGAGAGCCTACGTCTGGAACAAAGCCAAGCAGAACTACTTTTCCAAGGGAATCAAGGCATTCTGGTTGGACGAAGCTGAGCCCGAGTACTCAATCTACCACTTCGACAACTGGAGATACTGGCAGGGATCTAATGTTAGCATCGGTAACATCTACCCTCGAGAGTACGCTCGTGCCTTCTATGAAGGTCAAGAAGCCGAGGGGCAGCAGAATATTGTCAACCTTCTGCGATGTGCATGGGCTGGTAGTCAGAAATATGGTGCCCTGGTGTGGAGCGGAGACATTGCCTCGTCTTGGTACAGTCTGAAGAACCAGTTTGCTGCCGGACTCAACATGGGTATGGCAGGTATCAGTTGGTGGACCACTGATATCGGCGGTTTCCATGGCGGCAATCCGGACGACGAAGCCTTCCGCGAATTGTTCACCAGATGGTTCCAGTACGGAGCGTTCTGTCCCGTGATGCGCCTGCACGGAGATCGTGAACCTCATCAACCTCAGCACGGTACCACTGGTGGCGCAACGTGCTTGTCTGGAGCTCCAAATGAGGTTTGGTCATACGGACCAGAGGTCTATGAGATCTGCAAGAAATACATGAAGATCAGAGAGGATATGAGAGAATACACACGAAGTCTCATGGAGGAAGCCCACAAGAATGGATCTCCAGTAATCCGTCCCATCTTCTATGAGTTCCCTCAAGATAAGAAGGCGTGGAAAGTCGAAGATCAGCAGATGTACGGTTCCAAATACCTTGTGTCGCCCATCTTCAACCCGGGTCAACGCAAGCGAACAGTTTATCTCCCTGCTGGTGCAACTTGGAAGCCTTTCGAGGGCGGCGAGGTCTACGATGGTGGTCGCGAAATCGAGGTTGAGTGCCCCATGGAAATGATGCCCGTCTTTGTCAGACAATAGACTCGAAACTTAGCAAAGTAGCTGTGATACCAATGGAATGTTGCCGTTTGTCTACACATGTTCAGATACGAAATACATATCGAGATAGACTTGACCACTTTATCTCTTTCCTTGGGTCCATGACTTACAGAAAAGGCTTTGTAGTATTGTCTCAACATATTCAGTAATACCTCTGATTGTCAAGGGGCTGTTCAAGTTCTATACATAATGCATTGAGTGAGATCAATGTCGAGCAGGGTGTCCTGAGCAGCTAAGCCGTCATGAAATCTCAGGATACAGTGCTCAGCACAGTCGCACGGCGCACGTCCAAAAACGGATCAAAGGCGGACATCACCTTCTCGTTATCTTATTGCATCTTGGGAGGCGTCTTAGATGGAATCACCAGAAATATACCTGATATGTCCCGGTATTCTATATCGATCTCGGCGGTTTGTGACAAAAAATTTGGGATGTTGATGTTAAACAGCTTGATGACGAACAGCTCGCACCTTCTAGATTAGCCGCTAGTTTAGCCGCGGCGGTGCAGGAGAGTCAGTTTCGAGTCAATGAGTCGTCCCGTACACCTCAATACCGTCATTATCAGATTGAGATATATATCTTCCGTAATGCCCGAAAACGAGCCTTATACGGTCCGCGACGAGACCCAACGAAAATGCTCGACCTGCAATATCGTCTTCCAACGAACGACACACTTAAGGCGCCATATGCTAACACATACACAAGACAAGCGATTTGTATGCTCACAATGTGGGAAGAGCTTTGTCAGAAGGTCTGTAACCCCTTCCCTCCTTGGTATCAGCGACATTGTACTGTGGTGGATGCATCTTTTTGTACCTACTGCTCCCGGTGTCTAGTCGGTCGTGCACTAGCGTGTCTAAGCTGTCATTCTTGCTGGAGTTGACGTCAATTATAGGGATACCCTTCATCGGCATCAGATAACACATCGCACAAGTTCCGCTGGAAATCACTTGGGGCCTGCCGATACCCTCTCCTCTAGAGCCTGTCGGGCTTGTGCTACTGCGCGCGTGCGATGCACGAGGCAGAATCCTTGTGAGAGGTGTAACACAAGACAGCTCCAATGTGTTTACGAGGAATCAGACCAAAGAACCGAGTCAGGAGCAGAACAGGAAGTAAGCATGGTTTCGGTCCAGCCCCAGGAAGAAGCTTCCAGTGACTCCCAGGATCGCTTGGCCACTGTGACCAACGACGCTGAGCATATGATACACCAAGTACAAGCGCCAGCACTCAGCGAGAACAGCACATCGTTTCTGCCCTCTACGGAGTCACAGGTCGCGAGACCACAAGACGGATCTTTGATGAGTGCCCCATGGGTAGCACAGGAGCCCGCATCAGTATCGCCCTACAACTTCCAGGATCAAAGATTGGTCGCACCTTTCGTTGAAAGAGATCCACCTTCGCTACCGGCCACAAATTGGTTACCATATACTAATGGCATGAATTGGGACTTCGACTTTTACATGACTCAAGCGCTGAACAATTTTTCTCCGACCATGGGAATACATCAATCGAGTATCTGGTCTCCCAGTGCGAACCCTCTGGACAGCGCTCCCGTCAATCTTGGTACGAGTCCTGGTGGCGTGGGTAAAGGGTCTATTGCAGAGGAGTCCCCAGCCTCAATATCTGTCACCAATTCCGTAGCTTCTTCGAAGCGGCATGGGACGTTCTATGCGGACGGAGAGGTGAACCGGCTGGCAAGACACCGTAACGCCGAAATCTCGCAGAATCAAGACCACAGCATGGGAAGCGGACTTGAGTTCAGTTTCATAGAAGCAGAGCCATTGACTACAGGTATATCTTCTCGATCGATCATCCCGGCGCAAACCTACGACCGTATACTGGATCAGTTCGATGATCTTTGTATGACAGACAATCCAGTACTCCTCTTCGAGAGGTTTCGCTCTGATCGATTTCCTTCTCGACAAGCCCTGGAAATATGCATCGAGTCCTACTTCGAAAACACTAGCACGATATTCCAAGTCGTTCACCGATCAACAGCAATGTTAGAAGGGGATAATGACTGGATCTTGTGTCTAGCAATGGCCACTTCTGGGGCTGCCATGTCTTCCTCCGTATCCTTGGCATCTAATGCTGAGGCCTTGCGGACATTCCTACAGCGCGCAATCATGACGCGAAGTATGATCAACGGGCGCACCAAGTATTTACCTGAGCTAGCTTTTATGCAAGCCTGTGTCATATATGATGTCTTAGAGCTTCATCTACAGCAAAGCATCCACGAAGAGGCTTTAGCAGGCACTCGATCATTCTCGGACAACTGCATCAACATCAAGAGATCTCGATGGTTGAGCTTGAATGAGCCAAACTGGGATGGTACTTGGACAGAAGACAGTTGGAAAGCTTGGGCGAATCGCGAAAGTCAGCGACGAGTAGCATATTGTGCTTGGTTGCTTGACAGTTGGTGTTTCCTGACATCTGGCAAGCATCTCTCGGCAAACTTCTCACTCAGCGACGTTCAGACAAATTTGCCTGTTCACGAAGCTTTATGGGTAGCGGCATCATTGGAAGAATGGATGAATCTGAGACCCACGCACAAACAGCCGGTGGGCTTGACACCCTTACTGAGGTCACTCTATCAACAACATCCGCTTACCCAGGAGCTTGGAGATTTTGCACAGACGATTGCTGTACATGCGGTTTGCCGGCGCACAATGGAAGTTGGATCTCACGTACTCGATCCGCTCAGCGGCCTTGAGGCGGGGCAACAACAGTGCGGCGAGTCCGTAAGAGACATCTACTGGCTACCCTCCGATCCGGAGTATCAAAAGTGGCGCAACAAAGCCCTAGATTGTCTGGACACCTTACACTGGGGAACGCACGGCGTCATAGCTCGTCTCCAAGGTCTCGAGCCTCCGGTGGTCTTACACCTGCACATGTCGCGATTGGTTCTGCTGGTTCCCTACCAAGACGTTTATGATCTGATGTGTGAGGTCGTCTCGTCACATGGCAACGACGCGTCTTTCGCTCACATTGGAAACTCTCGCTCGCGCAGAGAAGACCTCGTGGCCAAGATCTGGTTGTGGATCTCCAAAGATCATTACAAATCGAGATTAGCCATTGTGCATGCTGGAGCTATGTTTTGGTATATTCGGCATCATGGCACAGGCAATATTCTTGAGCCGACCAGCCTGTTTGTGGCCAGCGTCATACTGTGGGCGTACGGTTCATTCGTACCCCTTCTGCAAGCTTCGACTGATGAGGACCATCCTGTGATATCCCGTGTGGACACCGATGAACCATACGATCCGAAGATGATACAGATTGACCGACCTTGTGACGATGAGCTTATTCAGATATTCATTCGTCGAGGAAATTCTATGCAGCCGCATATGTTAGGCGTAGGGAACATCTGCCAGTCCGGTGGAGCACTTGGTGTACTCAAGGTCGGTGCGAAGCTGATCAAGAACCGATGCTCAGCATGGCCGATCTCCAAGACATACGAAAATCTCCTCCTTCGATGCGCTCAAGTATCGGCAAGGATCGCATAAAGGTGTCAAGCACGATCTGGGTATCTACGAATACACGATCTGAACGAAAGACCACAAGCCTGTGGACAAGCACAATGTAGCCGTTGCGAATGATAGACTATATGAAAGGACATGTGTACAAAAGGTCCCTCTTAGTCGCCTAGAGTATTCACGAAGGCTTTGCCTGTGTACAATGCTCCGGAAGCAGATAGACCACCGGAAACACTTGATTGCGACACTCCTCGAAGAAACTCCGGAGGCCAGCCAACTCGTCGTCTCGCGGTGAGTGATCATGCCCGTTACAGCGAAGCCAGGACGAACTTCGGAGTCGCGACCTCCTCGGGGAGATCGCACACATTCTACAATCCCCATAGTAGGGCAACCGGCTTGATGCGAAAGTGACGAGTCCCATGCCGCCATACATGCTCATCAGGGAGTAAGTACGCATCGTTCCTGCCAGCCACAGAAAGCCAAGCCCTAACTTTAACATCCTCTCCGCACAGCCAAGCGAAGCGACGGGGCTCCGGAGGGGCAAAGTTATCGAATCAGGGAACTCCGCTGCGTCGATTTTTCTCAGATTGAACTGTCCGGCGGTGGTACGTTAGGTTCTCACGAGAAGTACCATCTTCACGTGGCAGGTTTCGCAATCCTCTCCGGACTCTCCACATTCCCCCTCTTCCCACTCTTCCCCATGGGGCACGGGATCAAGGTCCTGTTAGCCTCTGATATGTATATATAGTGATTGTCTTGATCGGCATGAAGTGATATATACTCCCCAGATTTCACAAGCACCTAGTGAACGTTATACCCCCTTTACTACATCGCAAAATCTGCACCAGTCTACAAGAGACTTACACACTATGGCACTCGAAAAACAAGACATGGTCTACATCGAGGATCGATCCGGGTCTCTTGGAGGAGACGAAAAAGCCGACCATGGACTGGCCGCTGCTGCGACCGACGAAGAACACAACTTGACCCTGATGCAAGCTCTGAAGAAGTATCCTCAAGCTTGTTTCTGGTCCATCGCCATCTCCAGTGCCATCATCATGGAAGGCTACGACATCGTCCTCATCTACTCCTTCTTCGGACAACCAGCATTCGTCAAGAAATACGGTGAACTTAACGCTGCGACTGGAGAGTACTCACTCTCTGCTGCGTGGTAAGCAGGTCTCGGCAACGGCACGCAGATAGGCACAGTCATTGGTGCTTTCCTCAACGGCTATCTCACACACAAGTTCGGCTACCGCAAGGTCATGATTGCGTCTCTACTCTCTCTGCTCGCGTTCATCTTCATCCCGTTCTTCGCTCCTACTGTTGAGGTTATCTTGATTGGACAAATCCTTTGCGGGTAAGTAGACGGTTGATCGTTGGCCACAACTGCCTCTCTGCGTGCAGAAGCCTGTTACGCGGGCTATTAAGATGCACAGTCCTTTTGTGCATTTGGATAGCTTCAATGCGCCAGCGTTCTGGTGTGAGATTAGGCGGGAGTGATCGGATCATGTTCTAGTACATCGCTAACGTTGTCTTACAGAATTCCATGGGGTGTGTTTGCCACTATGGCACCAGCTTATGCATCTGAAGTCTGCCCAACAGCATTGCGTGGCTACTTGACGGTCTATGGTCAGTGCTCAGGCTACATGTACAGAAGAAACGTGCTGACTTTACTCCCAATCTAGTCAATCTCACTTGGGCCTTTGGTCAACTAGTCGGCGCCGGCGTACAATCTGGAGTCTCCGGCATCACAACAGAGTGGGCATACCGTATTCCTTTCGCCATCCAATGGGTGTGGCCCATTCCGATCGCTACGCTAGCATACTTCGCTCCTGAATCCCCTTGGCATTTGGTCCGTACTGGCGACAACGATGGCGCCCTACGCTCAATCAAGCGCTTGTCCTCGAAGAAAACCGACAGCGAGAACAAGGCCCAGCTCGCTATGATGCAACACACCAATCAGTTGGAGATGGACATCAGCGCGGGTACATCATACTGGGACTGCTTCAAAGGCATCGATCGTCGTCGTACAGAGATCGTATGCATGGTCTTTGCTGCACAGCCATTCTGCGGTAGTGCCATGGGCGGCACACCCACCTACTTCTTCATCCAAGCCGGCCTCCCGACCTCTATCTCATTCAAAATGACCGTAGGCGGACTCGCTATGGCTTCCGTCGGCACAATCATCTCCTGGTACCTCCTCTCCGCTTTCGGCCGCCGCACACTCTATCTCTGGGGCTTGGGTCTCCTCACCGTCGTCCTCAGCACAACCGGTGCCATCAGTGCCGCAGACGCCGCAAGTGTCGCCGGCAACTACGCACAAGCAGTCATGATGCTCATGTGGCTCTTCATCTATTACCTCACCGTAGGACCCATCTGCTACGCCATCGTTGGCGAAACCTCCGCAACCCGCCTGCGCAACAAGAGTGTCTGTCTTGCCAGAATCGCATACTATATCGCCAACATCATCTGCGGTGCTATCAACCCATACCTATTGAACCCTACCGCATTGAACTTGAAAGGCAAGACTGGATTTTTCTGGGCAGGCACTTCACTGCTTTTCTTTGTGTGGACTTTCTTTAGACTTCCGGAGTGTAAGGATCGTACTTATGAGGAGTTGGATGTGCTGTTTGCGAATAAAGTCAAGACGCGCGAGTTCAGGAAGTTCAATGTTAATGTGTATGCTGAGGATGGAGAGACTCTTGTTAAGCAAGAGTAGGATCGGGTCGATAGCAAGGGTGTGTTTATGTATGTATGTGTATGACTGATGGCAAGGAAGGGTATGAATTTTGAATTTCGAATCTCCAGGGTAGCACTTTGTATATAGTCGTATCTGCTACCATATGGTTTTTACTTTTTTTTGTTGTGTTCTGATCGCAAAGCTGGATGTGTTGGAGACGTGCCACACTGGGATTCTTAAGATATGATCTAGTAATATGCTATTGGTCATATGAACATAATACAATTGACGACTACGACTCTTGGAAGCATGAAAGAAGTTGAGAGAACAATATCAGGTAGAGACACATATCAGTAGGATTGGACTCGAAAATCACGCAGACACGCTGTCTCCATCCAACATGAGTCGGGCAGTGTACAGACTTCTTCTTCCATCACCTTGCTGCGCGGCGAATACAAAATGGCTGTTGTCAAAGGCCGCATCCGCTCCACCAGGGCCTTTCAGACCTCGGTCATCCGAGCTGAATAGATTACCCTGCTTCGTGAAGCCAGAAGTGGGCGACGAGCTCGTGGCATACGCGACATCGTAGTTTAGGGTCGTGAAGCAATTGGACGAGTAGAACAGGTAATATGTATCACCGGAATGTATCATGCTGGGACCCTCAACAAGCGGACCATCCTCAGGAGAGTCGTTGGTAATGATTTGGTGAAAGTCGCCGATTTTGCTTACTCCGTCTCCTTCAACTTCCTGGATGAGAATAGGTGTGGAGATGACCGGCCCAACTCCATTGTTGCAAGAACCGCCCAAGCCGAGCGAGTTGGCATCGAGTTTGTATACAACATACCGCGTTCCATCGCCGTCTCGAAAGCCGGATGCGTCAATAGCGCCTCCTTGGTCAAAGGGACAGGCAAAGCTCACTTCAGAGGGTATATAGGGACCGTCGATCGTTTCGCTGATCGCGGTGCCGATGCAGTGGGGAGCACCGGGGTGATAGGTAGGAGCGCTGAAGTACAGGAGGAATCTGCCATCATCCTGCATCTTGTCAGAACGCGAGAGGCAGATGGAACTGTATGTCACATGCCAAGTGATTGATGTCCGGCGCCCACACATGAGTTTTAGAAGCATCGACCCAACCCGGCAGGATGGGCAGCATATCGTTGCCTGGTTGAAGGGTCCAAGTCTTGAAGTCGTTTGAAGTTGCAATTTGTATGTGTGTGCTTGTGTAATCGTATAGTGATTGTCCAGCAAAAGCGTACCAGATATCTCCAACCCTAAGAAGAGAAGGATCGGGAAAATCTGTTGTGATACGAGGACCGGATCCGGACCGTGTTTGTGATATAGGAGCCGTAGATGAGGGTTGCAGGAGAGCTATGCATGCCAGAACGAGCGATGATACGAATAGGACCATGTCTAGAGTGTGCGTGTATGGACATTAAAAAGACTGTAGATGTAACTTGGAACGATGAGAAGCGACGGTAATTATATTCGAAACCACGTTGTAAGCAACCTAACTCGAGGCAAGAGCGACGCACAAGATAGTCGCAGACGAATATACCTAGCTTACTCTTACTGTAACACGATAGAGCTTACGATGTTATGATAGATGTATCAAAGCCCCAAGCTACACAGTACATCATACAGATGCTACAGAAAGACTTATATCCCTGCCACAGTTTTCGAGGAAGACAAGTTGGCGGTAAGTCGACAAGCCACAGTGTAAGCTTGGATCCCTACAATAGCTGCTTGAGCAATGATGCATACAGGACGAGGCAACATAGTGTCAAGCTGGCGAGGTGACATGTCTCGCTGTCTGTCGTGGAAGTAGTTTAGCAGTGCAGGACGTCAAAAGATAGATTGTCGCTTCCATGAGAGTGCGGTATGGAGCCCTATCCACGCCGGTCTTCCCGCCGGTGTCTCCGCCCGGGAGAGAAGCCGAAGCGTAAGTCGGCAAATGACGCTTTAGCCGACATGAACAATAGAGCTTCAGTCACAGCTCGCTGCATCTCTCTCCGGTCGCATTACACAAGCACAAGACCAATTCCAGTAACACACCACTGATCATCGCCGAGCTTGCATAGCACCATCGTCCACCAGCCACATACACACAATTAGTCATGGGTGTGTTCAAGACTTTGTCAAAGGTTGCCGCGTATGGCACGATAGCAGGAGCCGGAGGATGGGCACTCTACACACGAAAGTCCAACTTCGTTCCCCTTTCAACTTCCGACTACATCTACAACACGACTTTCTATGCTCGCAACAACCCTGAGAGAAACCCTGCCACAGCCGACCTGTGCGTGCGCAGA
>SWBH01000038.1:0-30180 GCA_024195465.1 Aureobasidium sp. EXF-8845 | reverse complement strand
ATGGAAACTCCATGGATAGTTGGAGTTGGAATGTGGGGTATTCCAAATGGAGTTGGAATGGGGGTAGATTCCATGGATTCCATCCAGTCCCTCCACTGCATTACATCGCATCTTCAATTCATCAATCAAAACAAGAGAGAAAGAAGAAGACCGAAGATGGCAGCAATGAAGCCACCTTGGACACCATTAACAGAGGCAGCGCCGGTGTAGGTAGCGGGCTGCGACTTGGTAGCGGTGGCAGAGGACGAGGTGGTCATGCCGCCCTTGTTGCCTCCATTGGTGTTGTTGTTGTTGCCACTGTTGTTGTTGCCACCATTGTTGTTGCCACCATTGTTGTTAGGGCAGTTTGTGCCATTACAAGTAGTGGGAACCAGAGTTGAAGTCACCTTAACAATGGTGGTTGCAGTGGGAGTGGCAGTGGGGGTGGCAGTGGCAGGAGGTGCGGTCGATACAACGACCCACTGAGTGGAGGTAGCAGTCTGGCCCTGGGAAACAATCTTCTGGACGTAGACGATAGTCTGGGTGAAGACAGATTCAGTAGGGGAAGGTGCCGAGGAGCTGGCAGTGACCTGGGTAGTGTAGGAGGAAGTGTATGCAGTTGTGTAAGCGGTGCCGCTAACAGTTATAGTCTGACCAGCAGGGCACTGATAGACAGTGGTGGTATCAACATCCTTGACAGTGACAGCGCCCCAGATAGCGGTAGCGACTGCGTTGTTTGTAGGGACGGGGCACTGATAAACAGTGGTGGCGACAGGAACGACGGTGGTCACAACAGCCTGCTTCTGACCATTACGAAGAGGGCAGTCAGTGACGGTAGGTGCGCAGGACGAGATGGTGATGACAGTGGTGCTGTAAACAGTTGCGGTGCTAAGAGAGCCATTCTGGCCACCATTGGTCTGGACAGCTCCGGTTTGAGCTCCGCTAGGGATACTGGTGATGGAGCACTTAGGGCAGACGGTCTGAACAGCGGTCGAAGTGATGGTACTGGTGACGAGGCTGATGGAGCCGCCGCCGAGAGTGACAGTGCCGGTCTGGACCTGAGTAGAGACGACAGTGACGGTGGTAGTACCAGCGGGCCCGTTGTTGGAACCAAGGCGGAGAGCGGAGTCCAAACCAGCATCAATGTAGGTGCTCTGAATGGCACTGTAGTAGGTGCAAGCGCCGGTGGAGATCTGGAAGGTGGTACCAACACAGCGGTCCGAGGTAGAGCAGACATCAACACAGTTAGAGAGGGTGGTAGGGAGAGTGACAGTCTGACGCTTGCTGTTGGCAGTAATCTGCAGAGCGGTACCAATGATGCCGTGGTTGCAGTCAATAGCGAAGCCAGCCTCCAATGCATTGGTGATGACAGCACCGTTAAGCTTAGGGCAAATCAAAGACTCAGGACCCGTCGAGGCAGATGCGCTGGCAGAGCTAGAGATGGTCGAGAAGCCGGCGGCAGTTGAGTTCAGGGAAACCGAAGCTGAGACAGATGCAGTGCTGGCCAGGCTAGAAGAATTAGAGCTTGTGCGAGATTTAACAGTGGCGAAGGTGATGCCAGCAGCGAAACGCTTCGTCGAGTTCTCAATGGAAGAATAGAAAGTGCAAGTGGTGGTGTTGCTGTTGAAAGCAGTACCTTTGCAGATGGGGTTTGCGGAACAGGCATTGAGGCAGTCAGAAAGGCTCTGGCCAGCTCTTTTGGAGAAGAGGACAGTGTAAGTCTGGCCATCATAGGTGGTGTTGTCCTCAATCTGGAAAGTGACACCGTTCACAGTAGTGGAATTAGCAGTCGAGGTTGCGCTGGCAGAAGCGGACGAGATTATTCCCGAAGCAGTGCCAGAGCTCGATGCAGAAGCAGTTGTTGTGCCGTTGGTAAGGCCTGAGGAAGATGGGACAGCTGCAGACGAAGAGCCTTGGGACGAGGTGACTTGGGATGAGGACGCTGCAGGCGAAGACACTTCAGATGAAGACACTGCGGACGAAGATGCTGCAGAGGAGGATGCCTCAGAAGAGACTCCAGACGAAGGAACTGGGGCAGAAGTGCTGCTAGGGACGATCGTGGTTCCATTGGTGAAGACGGAAGATGAGATCGAGCCCGACGAGGTGCTTGCCTCAGAGGTGGGACCCGCGGTCGAAGTCGAGACGACAGATGAGCCACTCGACGAGAGTGTGACGGGAACAGAGGTAGCGCTGGTGGAGTTCGCGAAGCCGCTTGACGAAGCTGAGCTGGACAGAATAGCAGATGTGGTACCGCTGACAAAGCTGCTCGATGAGGCAACGCTACTAGTCGAAGCAGCGGACGAAGCTAAGCTGGACATAATAGCAGATGTGGTACTGTTGGCGAAGCTACTCGATGAGGCAATGCTGCTGGTCGAAGCTGCAGACGATGCTGTAGCAGATGTGGTACCATTAGCGAAGCTGCTTGACGAGGCAACGCTACTAGTCGAAGCTGCGGACGATGCTGTAGTCGTCGAGTTGTTCTGCGCAGCACGAGACTCAACCATGGCGAAGTCAGTGTCAGGGGCAGAGATCTTGCTGTTCTGATTGATTCCGCTGAAGTAGGTGCAAGAACTGCTGTAAGAAGTACCAACACATTGCGAAGCAGCAGCGCAAGTGTTCATGCACTGGTTGAGGCCAGACGAATCGCGTCTGAAGAAGTGGTACACGGTGGATCTCTTCATCGCAGGGAGGTTGATCTCGGTACCGGAGTATGTAACATTGATCTGGACTGAATAAGTCACACCAGCAACGACGGGCATAGATCCATTGGTGTAGGTGAGAGCAGCAGATGAAGAGGTTTGAGAGGCCGAGGTCGAGGTCATGGTAGCGTTACCGGAGGTCACCGCTGAGGATGAAGATGCACTGAGAGAGACAGCCGAAGACGAGCTCATCAAAGAGGTGGTTTGGGCCACGGAAGAGTTCGAAGCGCTGACGGTAACGGCCGAAGACGAGCTGAACGAACTTGTAGTCGGAGCCATAGACGAGTTCGATGCGGTGAACGAAGCAGCCGAGACCGGGACCGAAGAATTCGACATGGAGAAAGAGGTTGCCGACACAGTGGTCAGGGGAGCCGAGCTGCTTGTCACAGCGGCGGTGCCATTGTGTGCGACAGACGACGAAGAGACGCTGGACTTGGTAGAAGACGAAGAGGGATTAGATCCAGTGGTAAGAACAACGCTGCTGGACGTAGAGGATGAGGTTCCCTGAGTGGTGCTGTTCGGGTACAAAACGCTAGATGTGTTCGGAAACATGGCCTGGGCCGAAGCCGAGCCCACAAGCGCAAGAGCAGACAAAACGAGGGTGGCCTTCATTGCGGAGTTGGATTAGTATTAGATGGTTAAAAGAATGACTGGATTTGGATGAACGAGCTGTTGATCCGGTGATGCGAGACTGGCTTCTTATGCACAGCAGCTTTCCCATTCTCCTGCTCCTCTTGGTGGTATTTTGGGGAGAGATCGCGCATCCTAGGGTTTTCGTCGTTGCTGTTAGATGGTGATTATAACGTTCTCATTTCCAATATCGCGAAGGTTGATAAGTTAGGAGATGGGTCTCCAGGAGGTTCTGCCCACAGGCAGATAGAGTTCTGGAAACTCGTAATTGCCAAAAGTATACTCCCCCCGTTTACCCTTCTTGCCCTCAGCTCACGTCATGAATGTCGCAAACATCAAATGAAACAACTCGTATAAGCCCTATTACTTGAGATTTGTTCTTGACATTCATTTTGTTCAGCTGGTCTATCGCCGCAGATCAGCGCCAAAGTCCCGAATAGATATTGCCAGGCTTGTTGGCCGTTCCAGGACGTTGTGTCACCAACGCAAGGCCAGTGTTGGCATTGCGTGGACGGCTCCTCTTAGACGTCCGTCATCGGTGCGCATCACGGGCAGCCATCGAGTTCGAACGCTGTAGACATCGCATTGCGACCGGAAAAGAATCCTAATCCCGACCGTCACCTAGCGACTCTCATGCATTGACGAACAAGCACATATTTCGTCGCTAAGATTGTGGAATATTCGCCGCAAAAACTCATTTTGTTGTTCTCACAGATCTACTCCTCTGAAAACTGGAGCACAGGGCGTTGGGAAGCCCAGAGCAGGGGTTTTGTGTTCGCGTCAGAATTTGGAACGTGGGAGGATCAAACAGCACCTCTCGGCTGTTGGAGAGGCGATAAGGTTCAAGTGCCGCAAGGAGTAAAAGCCGTGGGCCTTTGTATTACGCAATGCCACATCAGCTCTTCACCTCCAAGACATCTCATAAAACGGATTGCAGCTCTTTGGACAATTTTGTCTAGAGGTAGTATGAACACTTCGGTGTTGTGGTAGCACGATGTGTTGGGTGCAGTTCAGCAAAAAAGAGAAGGGTCGGGATACGGACCGCTGCTGCCGTTGCAACGGCTGGATTCGTAATGCCTCGTGTTGATCCAGGTACCCGAACTCTATTGCAGCTGTCAAATCCAGTCTCTTGGGTCGCAGGCTTCTTTCTGGGGTTTTCTGGATGAGACAGTCAAACAATCCGCTTCTCCAAGGTCGTCGTCAGAAACCACAAACGTGTGTCGATCAACAATAGATCCAAGTTTTCAACCAGACATTCAGCTTCACTCTCGCCTGGAATACCCCCTCAAGGCCTCGCATAGTGCTCGGAAAAGACTTCTAGGAAACCGTTGGGGTACGGTCTCCCTTTCGTATTTCCGCCGTCTGCTCACTTCGGACATGACAGAACTCGGGGATACAAAGTCAGCCGCAGAAGAACAGCGTGGCTGCAGTACTCGTACATGATGCCGTTTATACTGATGATTGTTGCCTTCTCCGTGCGATCCTTGACGCATGTCGCACGAGATACGCTTTGTGATTGGTTCTATTGTAGGTTATTCATACATGTTAACATGCTTCGTGGTTGGCAAGCCGCTGTCAACAGCTTACTTGGACAACTGTGGTGTTGCAAAATCTTACTGGAATCGACTTCCGCGAACCAAGAATACTTTCAAGTCGCGAAGAGAGCGACGGACCGACCACAAAGGCGTGTGATCAATCGGCCGATGAGCAGAGTCGTATCGGAGTTCGGAGTGTCGCACCAGGCTGGCTCGCGACGTCTCTCGGAGGCAATGCGAACGTCTTGAAACGGGGAGGCGCGAAAAGTCCCGAAATCAGCGGCAAAGTCTTACGAGGTGTCTTCGAGGGCAGGAGGGATGTTGGCAGTGGAAACGCGCTTGGCGAGTATAAGACGCTGATTCAGCTTTGTTGTGTCGCTGGTGGAGCCATGGCCTCAACAGCCTGCGAGATCATCGGCACGGGAGATTAGCATATTATTATATTGGAACCTGCTGATATAGCTTGTACTCTTCGTATTTATGAAGCTGCAAAGTATAATGGTTCGAGTGAAAGGAGCCGCTGACGTTCGAATTTGTGTGGAAATGGACTGCCTGCCAGCCACCGTACGGACAAGGGGGAGGCAGTGTCAGCTACACTCACTTGTTTCCATCTCTCGCAAACATACTCCCCAATTTTGAAGTGTAAGATAACGAAGAAGATCGTTCAGTCAAATATCGCTACCTGCGTAGGCTGTGAGACATCAACCTTGTCGAGCCACCGCGTCGACGAAATCGCTTTTGATCGGCTTACGATGACAAGCATACTGCAAACAATCACCACATCGCCTGTGCTATCTAATGACAATCCTACTCACGCATCAGCTCCTTTATCAGGACCGTGTCCACCTCCGAATGGTGGCACTACAGCTTAGCTACATGCCGTCGGATCTCTCATGGTTACTTCAACACCTGGGGATCTGTCTAGAAGTATTATGGATCTGTTAAACTGTTTATTACGTTCTTGACCAACATCTCATGGGGCGGCTCTGTTATAAACCGCTTCTCCTGCCTGCTGTAGGTGTCATCGCTGGACCCATCTACGACAGTGGCTACCTACAAGCTATCCTGATTTTTGGCACATTCATGGCCGTGTTCGGACACATGATGTTCAGTCTTTGCCATGAGTCTGGCAAGTCATGCTCGCTCAGGGCTTCCTTATCGGCATCGAATCCGGTTTCCTCTTCGTGCCTCATGTCGCCATTGTTTCGCAGTACTTTGGTACTAATCTTGGTCTAGCTTTGAGCGTCGTCGAATCTCTTCCATAGGTTTTAGGCTTATTCTGTGACCTTTATACATAGCTTCAGATGATAGAAGAGAACTGTCGTAGGTAGTATAAGCCGATGTTCTTAACTTACCTAACTATACTAGATGGAAAGAGCCTATAAACGAATAGCTTATATGATATATATACATGATGACAATACTTGCTAAGTAGACGGATGTGCAATCATGTTATCGAATTCATATGTACATGTACCGGATATCTTCGAAAGGACATCGCCTATAGGCTTTGCAATCGAACTAGTTATACTATGCATTCATTTGCTGATGGTCTTGGACCAGTTCGAATGTTTACGACAACTGACATCCTATTCACAACGATCATACAACGAGATCTTGAGGCTCACATCATGTGGTTCTACCATCCTCTGTTTGAGTTCAAATCTGCACTTTGCTACGCCTGCATCAGTCATGAGACTTAGTGAATTGGATACGGACACCCCTCTGACCAGATCCCTTTATCTAGTCTAACTGGATTTGTAGGTGGATTTGTAGGTGGATCTTTGGTGCCGGGGTTGTACGTACAGCCACCATGTCTTTGCACAAAGCGTATAATACATCATACTTTGGAATAGCAAATCTATGTCAGCAGAGGGTGGCGCTGTCCCGCTTGCTACATCTAGTTCATTGTGCTTGGCAACTAATCCAGTGGGTCCCATGAATATCCATCTGGAATTTAGTCTAATTAAATATCAAGAGATAGTCCAGTTGGACTTGACATCTATTTGGAAAGCCTCTGTCTAAGTCCACCGAATATCGAAGTCCAGTCTGTCCAGTCCCATTACTGACCTGCAGCACGACTTAGCACTCTACCAGGTTAGTTCCCTTATTGAACCTGTTCTTCGGATCGAGGCACAATTGACCTCCTTCAGCTTCCCGAAGTTCTCTCCACAGACGAGATGAGGATTATTCCACTCATGCAGGAAACCAGTATGGTATTCCCCTGTCGCTCTGATCCCAGCTACTTCGGTACTCAGCACTTGCAATCTCGAATGGGCAAGCTTCCTGATATCGATGTTGGAATCGTCGGATCTGCAGCCTACTACGACTTGCGAGACGTGTTTGTGTCCACTGTGGGGCCATGCCGTCGATGTCCTTGACGGTGATGAGTTGAAGGCGTTCTGCTCTTGTCAGGTACAACATCAATACTCAAAAGAAGGACTCTCACCTTTTGCACGAATTCTAGCAAAATGGTCGAGCCAGCACCAAACCCAGGATACAGGTTAATGGTATCTTCATACCATTTCCAAGCCCTGACCAGATCTTCTTCGTCAAGATTTCCTTCCAGCAATGGCGCAGAAAGCCAGAACTGATTGTCACCTTGGTAATCGCGGAAGGTCTCTGCCACAGCATGCAGTTCTCTAAGCGTGACCATTGAGGCAGAGATCTCCTGAGCACCGTCGACAGCAAAAGCCCATGCGAAGGCAGATGATGAGCGTGCGTGTGCCTCGCCATGTGCGTCAAACATCAAGATCGCGATGTTGGGTCTGGGGCCTTGGTCTGGTGTACCCATTCCTGGTCCTTGGTTGACGATGTGTATTGCGATGCGAGGCTCGGTTGTTGTTGCCATCTTGGCTACACCTTTGGAGACTTATGCGAGGGAGGGGTAGGGAATGAAGAGGAGACCGCCGAATATCTTTTCGGGGTATGACCTGGCTCTCAGTTTCAGTGCAGTTACGACTAGGTTGTCCAATTAGCAGGAACATAGGATGCTGGGGAGATGTTGACCGAATCTCCAAAAATTACCGCCTCCTCCACGTAATGCCCACATTAGGTCAGGATCCTCTGCTGCTGCCCAGACTACTCAACCGTGTTCAAGCACCACTTGCGCATCGAGCAAATTCTGAGGATCTGAGACCATACCTGCACATCACGAATCAGATCAACAATTTCACTCAGTCATGCTGGTACTTAGACATATCATACTCATGACTCAACCAACTATGTCCACCCACAAGCACAGAACCCGTGACACCAACCACGGACACCTCGCCCCAACAACGGCATATCCCTTCGCTTGCTCTTCCATCAACGTAACGACCTCGCCCCAATCGAGTCCTGCACCAATAACAACCTCATCCCTACCATCAAATTCGAAAGATTTGAACCCATGCATACTCAGAATGACATCTTGGGCAGAAACGGATCCAGTACCTGTGTTCCTAACAGCAAGATCGAGGTCGGAGTCGTAGAATTATTTGAGAGTGGCCTGCAGTCGTTGTGGATTGGTAGAAAAGTGTGGGGTTGAGCTCGGCGTGTTGGCTCCACGGCAAGCTTTGAATTCGGTGTTCGGGGTGACCTTGTTCGAAGATCTCTGACGGTTGGAGTAGTGTGCTGAGATCGCCTAGGTAGGACTTCGATCTGAAATCTGCAGCTATTATGACTGTAAGAGCTAAGGAACCTAAGAAGATGGATGTAGGTTGATGGATGTCAGCTTAACAGGCGTGTCTGTGTCAGAAGGAATACCTTACGGCAGCACCCCGCAAATCCTTCCGGATGAGATCGGCCACCGGAGATGCGTCATTCCAGATCAACCTTGCACGATAACGATTGCGACTGTGAACTTAGGCTTGAGTCAGGTAAAGATAGAAGTATCGCAATGCACGATGACGAGAGGAAGAGCTGGACAAGGTTGTTCAGACAGGGGACCACATAGACTAGAGATGGCAGAAGGGTAGGATATGTTAGCTACAGAATTATTCTGTTCTCTGGGCAATCATGACCCTCTACTCGTGTTGTCATTGCTTCGTTAGATCCTACCATGAACCACGGTCCCCCACATGATATGTTTCTTCGGGGCTCCCAATTCATGACCAATCTGATAATAGCAGAACCAGTTTTCTTACTACCCCATGTTTCGGTAAAGGTAATATTCAAAGTGATTGCAAGGTACTGTTTTTGATTCAGACACCTCTTCTAATCTTCCTCTCTTAAAAGCCGTCCAGAAGGTCCTGAATGACTCATGTACTGCAACATATCGTAAACATCCCGACATCTTTGGAGCCAGCTATGTTTGCATGGCAGATCCGACACAACTGACAAGTATCATTGGCGCTGAGCAGATCAACAGCCACAACTGTGCGGATCGAGATTGGTCTTGATGGCCGTCGGGGAACTAGGCAAAGAGCGATATCATCAACAAAAAAGGTTCTAGTACCGCATGAAGTGGGATTGTCCCAGTAGGAATGTGGGATAATTAGAGAAACACAACTATCATCTGTATATTCCAATTATGGGCTGGTTGCACATCCTGAAAGAAAAGGTGGAGACTATCACGATTCGCAGCGTCTCAGCTTGATCGGTGGCGGATTCGAGCGGACGAATATCTCACACAATATCCTCAGTCGCCGCCACGACGGCGAGAGCACGTACCATTGAGACGTGCAAGCACAGATGGTCAGGCTTTGGCATCGCCCTTATTCGCTGCGCGAGAATACTGAAAGAGCCCCGACTCTCAAGGCTATTTTCGTGCTCCACTTTTTGATGTCAGGTATAGACCATCGCCAACTTGAACATTTTATCTCTATTCTGACAGACGGGTTACCTCACGCTCCCGATGAAGAGAGTCATTGATCATGCTCCCGTCGGCTCTCGTAGACACGATTGCTGCTCCGAGTGCAAAAGAAAGAAAGCCAAGTGCGATTTGAGGGTTAATTCTCTCTACGTCTCGTAAAAGCGTTCTTACTATTATTAAGCTAATCTTTAGGTATAGAAGTAGGAAGAGACTAGGTGTATTAAAACGGCGGCATTCTACCTTATAAGACCTAAATTTAGCCTCCCTACATTTAGAGTAGCTATAACATATATAAGTAAGATAAACGTAAGGGTACGTGCCGTAGTATATTATAAGTTTTACGTTATTAAGGGTAGTAGGAAGGGTTTAGGGTTATATAACTTAACTAATCTCCCGTTTTAAAAATTCTTTAAACTCTGTCTTTTTAGATCCTCTTTACCTCTACCTCCTTAATCTCGATTTCCTTAGGGAGCGTAATAACCTTAGTACGTTTGAAAGCACGGGTCTTAGCCTTGTTTGCAAACAACAGATCTAGCTCTTCATAAGTTATTCCCTTCATCTCTGGTAACTGAAAGAATGTCCAGACGAAGAAGACTAATGACCAGCCGCCCCAGAGATACCCCGTTTTGCCTTGCCAATTGCCCGCATCCGGACTGATCATATAAGGCTCGATAACGTTGCATGTAATCTGGGCGATGTAGTAGGCGATACGGGACAGGCGCCCCCTTTGTTGCGGAGACGCGTGGCAGAGGTCTCACCGATGATGGCGTAACATATAGGTCCGACGGTCATGTAGTAAACAAACAACCAGAGGAGCATCATGACGGCTTGCGCGTAGTTGCCGCCCTTCGAGTGTGAGGCTCCGACGCTGATGAAGCCGACAGTAAACAAAATGGCCGCGAGTGAGCCTAGACCCCAAAGATAGAGAGTACGACGTCCGAACGAGTGAAGTAGTTTCCAAGATATGATGGTACGAAGGGCAGCAAGACCGAGGCCTCCAACGGACATTTTGAAGGAGATGGAGGTCGGGAGGCCACTGTAGGGGACTATCTGTTAGCTTGCACACCACGCTGGTGGCTTTTGTTGCTCCATGCGCACAGTAGGTCGGAGTGCCACCCATCGAACTATCACAGAATGGTTGAGCTGCAAAGGCCTTGGTGAGGTCAGATTAGCGGTGAAGCTGAAATGCGGAGGGTCGCTTAATTACCATGCAAACAATTTCGGTCCTTCGAAGGTCAGTTCTTTTGAAGCAATCAAGGTAAGAGGTCCCAGTTTCGACCTCAATCTCTGTCTTATTGGTGTGAACTATCATGGCCACAGTCTTCTTGTGGTCCAGGGGATCAGAGCTCGATGAGAGCCTAGCGACTGACACCTCTGCAGCTTCAAGTTGGCCCTTACGGACCAGATGCCACGGCGACTCTGGCGCAAACCAGATGAGAATCGCGATAGGGATTGGCCAGACCCATTGGATCGCGAAGGGGATCTTGTAATCCCACTTGCTTGTGCCATCGCTGAACGCGGACATGACTCCAGCTGCAATAAGTTGTCCAAAGGCCCAGGTGAGGTTGACATAGACGGTCAAATACGCGCGAAGAGCTGTAGGGCAAACCTCTGAAGCGTATGCTGGAGCCATGGTTGCGAAGACACCCCATGGGATACTGGCCCACACAAAGAACAGGAAGATTTGTGGCGAAGAAAGAGACGAAGATGAAGGCGACCATGGTGGCAAGTGATATGAGCATAACCTTGCGGTACCCAAGCTTGTGGGTCAAGTAACCGTTCAAGAAAGCTCCGATGATCGCACCAACGGTAGCGCCATTGCCGAGTCCTGCTTGCCACGCGGCGCTCAAGTTGTGGACGCCGGTTGCAGAGTCGTATGTTCCGAACTGGAGTTTCAACACCGATCAGTATTCAGATCATTTGGAGCAGAAAGTTTGACGAAGTGCGAGTAGAGGCAGCCATATATCAACTTTTACACTGTTCAGAACAGGTTTAGCAAAGACATACCTGCTTTGCGAACGCGGGTTGACCAAAGAGTGAGTATATCAGAACGATGTCGTATCCTGTGGGCGATCAGCTACAGGCACGATTTTTGGATATACGAGGTGGCCTGACCTTCCATGATGATAGCAGAAGAGACGGCGATGGAGCAGAAGCACGCCTTAGGGTACTTTCTCAGTCCCTCCATTAACGTTAGATTGTGATCATCCTCTGTGGCCTGAGAAGCAAGCCAAGTAAGGTTGTTATCGTCTTTGGTTGAGACCTTGTCTTTATTCTCAACCATGACTGCCCCGTTCTTAAGGTCGGTGGAGTATGACATGATCGAGGCTTGATGCTGGAAGTAGTTGTAGCTTCTTCAATTGATCAGATCATTAACGCAAAATCCTGGGGTTATATATGTATACATGATCATCCTGAGACCTAGACTCGACTCCGTATGCTCCGCAGAGGGGGCTTTCAATTTCTCCGCACAACCGTCACGGGAAACCACATTTACAGTACGAGCGCCGCTGGAGCATTGGCGTCCGTCGGCCGAACTTGTGTTTTCGCCGCCGGGACAGACGCAGAACATAGCCTAGCGATGCTGGTGATTGGAGTCACATGAATATCATTTCGAGCGGGGACATCCTCATGGGTCAGTGGTGTCAACATTACAAGTCTGTAAGGATAGAATTCATTGCACAATGTTTGGGGCAGACCCGCAAAAGCTCCGGTGGCGCTCTGATTACCCACTGCAGCTTTCAGCAAGGACTATGAGTTAGGTCTGGAGTTGCCCGCAAATACCCGATGGATGGCAGCGCGTAACCAAAAGATTCGCGCCTAGCCGTGGTATCCGAGCAGCAGATCCAGGTTCGCAGATAGATCCGACTCCGGTCATGTAGGGAGGTATCTTGTTACCCTTTCGAATGAATAATTGAACTAACTCATCGTCGCACGGTCGATCTATCTGGATCAAAGGCGGCAAGGACAAATCTGCGGCTTCATCTTGGATTTCGTCGGACATCATTGGCCTGTGAAGAAGCCGGTGATAGGTGCCATACGCTCAAACGGTAAGGCAAGCTTCCCAAATAGCTTTAGGCTCGAGATGACTACCTGCAGAGAAACGCTTCATATACCACAGCAACGCACCGGCATGAACGACCGAAAGGCGCGCTTTGAAGAAGTCTTGCCGCAGCCAACGAGCGACAGTTGTCATCGAGACCTCGTGGGACTTGGTGTCTTCCAGAAAACGCTTTTGAGACACTGATTGTGCGGAGTAAATGTTCGTGGTCCGTAGCCAGATCAGCTTCTCTATATCCTGTATGGGAACAAGAAGTGTTAGCCTCACCATGTGAAGATGAAGCACGCGACTCGGTTCGAGACCCCAGTCGTGTACGGTAGTCTCGTGAGCATGCCAATGTAGAATGTCAAGACAGTCAAGCGTGCTGTTCCGGCAAAACTCAGGATCCGAGTGCTGCGGTTGTCCATAGCCGTCTGAATTATCGATGTGATGTTCCCGACTGCTTCTTCGTTGTGCAAGTCCCTGACAATTGCGAAGGTCTAAAACCCCCCGAGACAATGCATGCACCACGATGATCCGTGCAAAATCGCCAAGATCATTATGCGGAGAGTCTCCCGCATACAGAATCTCGAGAATGTCTTGCAACTGGAACGAGGGTTCGAATTTGGTCATCGCAAGTGCCCAATCTTTTGGACTACTGGCCTGCCAGACATACTCGTGGGCTGGTAAGCGAAGCTCGGCTTCATGAAGGCCGAACGAAGGTCTTGCGTACGAGTCTTGATCTGCATTTGCGAATAGATTCTCAAGCTGGGCGGCGTATGCAACTCTTACCTGACTTTCTTTCATGGCCCATCGTCTCCATGATCGATTGATCGTCTCTGCGGACTGACCTTGCTTTATATGAACAGAGCCGGTCTCTGCTCGAACCAGTTGGAGCATCTACATATGAGCAGCAAATTGGACAAAGTGCTAGCGGCATGGAAATCCTGTTCGCTGTCATGTAGTCGAAGTAGAATGTAGGTCAGGAGATTGACTTGCGCGAAATGGACGGTCTGTTCGGAAGAACTTAGCTTTGATCGAAGCGAAGTCTCCTGAGCAAGTGCTCGTCTAAGAAACTCCAACAATGATCGCTTGTTTCGCGGTTGCTCGAGTACTGAACACCCAGCAGTACAAAGTGCCAGAGCAAGTAACCAATTCTGCTTGTCGAGTCTAAGAGTAGGTGCATGGATCACCGGTAATCCCGTTCCAAGGGTCCTGAAGAATATGGCAATGCAAGCTTCCATAGCTCGATGGGAGATGAAATCACCCGATGAGAAGGCAGGATGGATCTGATTCGGGTCCAAGCACAGATCTGCGTATATTGTAACGATGGCAGCATACGTATCTTCGTGTACGGGAAAACGCTCTTCAACATGGGATTCGATGCCGATGGCGTAGTCCATATTCACTACCTGGTATAGCGACTCTTGCGCAATCTCCGGAACTCGTGGTAAATGAGTCTCGGGACCAGCTTTGGCGCAGACTATTCTTTGGCGCGTGAGCCTTGATCCTTTGCCATGTCGATAAAGTCCACCCATAGAAGAGTCCATCTGGGAGGAAGGAGTAGAAGCCGTGTGACCATCACTCTGCGACGATCTCGACATGACGCTCGGGCTATCATGCATCACATGCGAATTATCAGGACTAGTGTGTAGCTGCTGGTGAGGTGTAGAATACCAGCTGGGGTTCTGTTCGAGCACATAATTGCCTTGTCCGTGTATGGCGCTAATGCCTTGATCAGTAGTCTGGAATCCTTGGGACATCGCGACGAGGTCTGAACTAAAGTCCCAATCGCCCACATCCATAGAGAGCCAGTTGACAGATGTCATGGAGTTTGAATTGAATTCATCATGGGATGAAAAAGGTGCGTTTAGCCTTTCGACGTCCTGGACAGAAGACTGCATAAAGACTGTCTGCGGATTGGCATCGGTACTCGCCATTGAGGAATTCGAACCCTCGAGATGTGACGTGGATGAGATCTATGTCAGACTTGGGATATCTTGATGACCTTCAGAAAGATGACCGATACCAGCAATGCCAGCGTGCTGTGTGACTGACGGCTCAAACGCTTGATCGTTGAGCCGCGTAGAGCTCCGAGTACTTCTGCGAGCTGCGTCAGGGTATATGCAAGCTATGCCCCGGATACTGCAACGGCGACAAGGGCCTTCTCGAGAACACTTTGCGCGAGCTTCTATACATGCGAAACAAGCTCGACGCCGGCCAGTTGTGCCTGAGTTCTTCGCGACTGCCTGGTGAGATGCTGTGTGTCGTTGGAGCGTGTCTCTGGGGGCAAAGTCAGCATCGTATCAATTTGCCTGCTCATCGGTGCGTCGAGTACGACTGACTTTCTTCTGAAGGCTCTTGAACAGAGGGTGCAAGTGAAGGTTTTGAAAGTTTGATGGGCGAGTGCATGCCGACGCAGGTGGCTGGCACGCGTGAAAACCGTGTCACAGATCGAACAATGATGTCGGTTCACTCCATGACTCGCATCTGCCTGCAGATTGGTAGATGCTCCGGAAGGAAGTCCCTCATTCACACTGATGTCCGTGGTGGTGGCCTTCACATTTAAATCCTAGATCCAAACGCCTCTACACACCAAAACTCCACCACTACCTAACTCCTCTACCACTCACTCCTATAACAACTACCTTCTCTTATCACTTCAAACAACATTCAAAACCACTCTCTAACACTTAAACAACAATCTCTAACCAACATAAGAAAAAACAAGTCGCTCCTTAATTCACAATACACATCTAAACGCCTTAACACACTAAAACTTTACTACCTCCTAACTCCTCCACTACCTACTCTATTAACAACTGCCTTCGCTTATCACTTTAAACAACATTTAAAACCACTCTCTAACACTCGAACAACAACGTCTAATTAATATAACACTAAAATAGTCGCTCCTTAATTTACAATTTACCTCTAAACACCTCCTTACACTAAACTACCTCTACCTACTAACTCCTCTACTACTTATTATACCATCATATTACACTTCTCCTTCCTAACACTATATAATAATACTTAAATATATACACTCTTATAATATACACATACTAAAACCCTCTCTCTTAATTTATTTTCCTCCTTCTCCGTCGTTCGTCTTCTCTTAAAACTTTAACTTCTAACGCGCGCGCCTCTTCTTCTCCCTCTACATTTCTATACGAATACCGAACCTAATTACCTAACTCTTTCCTAACGCTACCTCCTACAAACTGACCACTAATCCATAATCCAAATGAGCTATTCTACTCGCAAAAATTCGCTCTACAATTCTGTCGGTTTACATCACAAAAAAAATACACGCTTCTAAATGAACTCTACCCCCCCTTCCTGTAAATGGATCCTACCCCCCCAAAATCCCCCCCCCCACATAAAATCAAATGGATCGTGCTAGGATCCGGCACATGATGGTAGATCAGGCTACACATGTCTCTGTACTCTCGCCATATCACTTCTGTCCGGATCCGAGATTACGTTCTATCGCTAGATGGCGATCGCACGCCGGTGCTGCCGCCGCCCGTAGAGCTTCTTAGAATGCGCGTCTAGATTGCGCCGGAAAACGCGGGGTGGAAACCCTAGAGAACCCTAACGTTTGCGGGGGTGAATCCTGGAATGCGCCGTAACCCGGCGGTTTCATTACACTAGAGTTAAATAATTCTAGGTCTAAACCTTAGCTAATTCTAAGCTTATTAAAGCGAATATTTCGGCTCTAATAGAGCGAACATTTTAGGTCTAACTATAACCCTAAAATCTTATCTTATATAGGGTATTAAATATTACGACTCTAAATGTTTATCTTCTAATATTAGAGATAGTATATAAGAGCGAGATTACCTAGAGGGAAACTTTACTAGATTAAAGCAGTAAACGTAACAATCCTACGAGTTAACTATACTAAAATTGTGCATATTAGGTAGGTAACTAAAAGAACGAAAGTAAGGAACGATTCGTTTATGTTTAAATTTCTATAGAAATAGTGTATTCCGAAGGGAACATATGCTGGATATCCACAACTCTTAAGAACGAGTCCCTACTTTAATCGAGTAGACTGCGAGCAAGAAACAGCTTAATTAGACCTCTTTCAATCGCGGCCAAAAAAATGGGGTCGGCTGGCTCTTGGAAAACCTCCTCTTCGTCTGGTCCTCGGAAAACCTCCTCTTCGTCTTCGGCCTCCCCAGGAATAGCCGATAGATACCGCCCACCGCCTTCGCTTTGGACATCACCCGTGTCGGTCAAATGCCGATTCATGGCTTTCGCATAGTCTGACCCGACACGGATTGATTGAACGAGATTCGGAGCGCTTCTTCGTCGTCGGACTTCCTTAACAGAGTCTTCACTAAGCACATCAAAGAAGATGGGAAGGACACTGAACTTTGCTTGTCTGTGCCATGCATTCCCGAGTTCGATTGTTAGCAGAGATTCGTCCAGCCTCAGATGGAAGACTTTGTCGCCAATCCGGGTTCGGAAGAAGTTGCGACTCACATGTTCCATAACCAAGTTCTCAATGCACGCGGTGATCAAGGTCTTGACAATTTGAAAATGACCTTCGGCTGCAGCGATGTCCAAGGCTGTCATCCCGTTCAGATCCTGACACTCGATGTTGGCTCCATTGCCGATCAGGGTATGTATAACTTCGGCACAGTTGTAGTATGAAGCTCTGTGTAGTGCAGTCTCTCCATACTTGTTCGTGCTCTCGATATCAGCTCCGCTATCGAGTAGAAGTTGAGTAACCTCAACGTGGTTGGAGACAGCGGCATTGTATAGAGAAGTTCGACCTTCATCGTCCCTGCTTGCGACATCGGCACCATTTGCGATCAAGATCTGGACGGCCTCGATGTGGCCGTGATAAGAGGCTGTGTGTAGTGCAATCTGATTGTGCACATCCCTGCTGTCGATTCCAGCCCCGTTATCTATCAGACTCTGCACGATGTGTTTGAATCCTCTAGAGGAAGCCAGTGACAAAGGAGTCTCTCCAACAAGGTTTTGAGCGTTCACTCGAGCGTCACAGTGGATCAACATCTTAACAAGCTCCAGTTGCCCTCCGTAGGATGCCAGATGGAGTGCGGTATCTGCATATTCATCTTGAACGTCAATTCGAGCGCTCTGCTCGCGCAACAACTGTAACACGGCACCTTTGAGTACAGACATCTCATCCCGGACTAAATCGGCTCTAGCACAAAAGTCGAGGAATGCCAGCACAACCTCAGAAGGTCCAAATATTAGAGGAGCCTGCAGGCGGTCATCGGCATCAGATTCAGAGCGAAAAGTTCTCGAGCCGATGCACCCGGTGGTGATATCTTCTAGATATCTGTCCATCAGGATCTCAAGCACATTGATGTTGTGCGTTCGTATTGCGGCAGATAACGCACTTGTCTCCCAGGCATTGGGCTGAATATCGACACCATGGTCCAGTAAAAGACGTACGATGGCTTCATGGCCGCCAAACGATGCCAGTTCTAACGCAGTGATTCCTCCCCCACTGACAGCATTGACATCTGCTCCATGATCCAGCAAGAAATCTACCATCACCTCCTGTCCATAGTGCGTAGCCGCGAGGAGCAATGAATTACCGTGCGTATCTTGTAGCTCGATGCCAGCACCATGATCAAACAACAGCTGGGATACTTTCAAAACATCGGATTTGGATCTGTTTTGCATCGCACAGTATAGTAGGGGGCGTTGTAAAGTCTCCTGAGCATCCACTTGTGCACCACTGTCGAGTAGATATTGAATCATGTCGATGTGTCCTCCACGCGACGCGTGATGAAGTGCAGTGAGTCCATCTGGATCTTGAGTGTCGATGAGAGCGCCACTTTCAATCAACAGCTGTGCGGTTTTCAAGTGCCCAAACTCTGCAGCCCAGATCAGGGCACGCGAGATCTTGTCGATGTACGCAGACGAAGTCAACTTTCCGGCGAAACCATCTAGGAAGATTTTAATGGTGCTGTCACGGCCTACCAAGACTACAATTTCGAGCGCGGTCAAACCATAACTCCCCAGATCTTCGGTGGGCGCGCCGCTTTCGATCAACATTTTGATGATGCCGTCAACATTGCTATGCACAGCTTCATGTAGTATGCTCTGATGCCCCTCTGGAGGTGGCATATTTACCTCCGCACCATGCCGCAGCAGTACGCGCACCGCTTCCTCGTCACGATTATCGATGGCCATGTGGATAGCGCGGCGACCTTGCTCGCCTTCGATATCGGGATCTGCTCTGGCAGCCAATAGCAATCTCACGACCTCTACATGTCCGAACATGGTAGCTCTCTGTAGGGCTGTGAAGCGAGCGTTACGATGGGCGTCAGGATCGGCACCATTTTCGAGCAAGATGCTCACAATGTTTGCGAAACCCATCCAAGCAGCGATATGTAAAGGACTCTCATGATCTTCGATATCATCGAGCTCGAAATCGCGATCGAGAAGTATATGTCCAACCGTTATTGAGGTGTGACTGTGCTTCTGCGGTAGGACTAAACGCAAAGTCACATCCCTGAGTCCGGCAGCACTCCGTTTGAGAGATGCATATAGCAAAGACACCTTCATATCATCATTAAGCCTCGCCCCTCGCTCCAGCATTACACGTACAACTTCTTCGAGATTGCGACGTGAAGCCTCGTATAGCGCATAGTAATGTGATGGCCAATCTCGATTTGCTTCCCCTTTGTCGAGCAGTAGCCGTACGAGGGCTGTGTGACCTCCTGCTGCCGCTGCAGGCAGTGCGTAGCTGGCCATGGTACTCGACGTAATCTCGAGCAGCCTGCGTGCAAGCTCGATCTGATTGCCTTCCAACGCACCGCACAAGGCAACGCCAGCCAGAATTTCCTTATGTACAGGATCTGCGGTCAAGTTATGAAACAAGTAGACAAGGTGAGAGTGATTGTTCCTAGCGGCCGCATCTATAGCACAGCAGTAATCCCTTATGTGACTCACAGCATTGAACTTAGGGATGAGTAGATTGACAACCGCCGTATAGCCTGCTTCCGAAGCTAGTCCAAGGGTATCGTTGTTGTAAGTTGCACCTCGTTGCATCAGTTCCAAAGCGTGCTCTAGCGATCGAGTATGTACAGCATAGTTCAGCAGAGTTGGCTCGAACGTGTACCTCGAATGATTATGTGGCTTCGAGATTTCCCCATCGAGATTATAAGCCAATAAAGCTACCTCTTTGCCTTCGTCGAAAAGAAGTGACATCAAGTGTTTCAAGGTCGAATCTTCTATTTTCGCACAAGTTACGTGACTGTACCAAGACTCTGCGCAGTACTTTGAAAACGGGAATAGTTCAAGGATGTTCTGTTCGTGTTCGTAATAATCTCTGTGTGGATCGCGACGCCATTCTTGGGGTCCGGCTCCCGGGGAAGAGACTCTGGTCCATTGTGAGCTCGCGATTTCGGAATTTGCAAGACTCTCAACACTGCACAAGTATGCTAGCATTACATTCACGAGATGTGTCTGTTGGGTTTGCTCATCCACGAGGACTGGGAATCGATCTGTGACATGCGGAGAGCGAAGAAACTCGAGTACCGAATAGTGTGCCAATTGGACAATCCAATCTTTCCCGACTTTCTCCTCATGACTCTGTTTGATTTCAAGAGTGTTAGGAAACGGGTTGACGAACTTATCACGAAACGAACGTGGAGGGCCGACCAGAATCACTAGACCAGAGCAGATACGCAACAAATCGCGTGGCTGTGGCATCCTATCGTCCGCGTTGAAGCCAGGCAACGTTTCCGGGTGTACAGCAACGGCGTCAACCAATGAACCGAGCTCCATGGGTTGTTTCGCCAGCACCAGAAGGGTGAGGATCGTAGTGGCCTTTGGAAGCCACTTGTCAGGGATGGTTGTCAAGATGCGATTATATGTCTCCTCGAGCGTCTGGGGCAAAGCTTCAAGCGCAGCACGTAATTCGGGAGGGTCAACACAATTCCCCAAGATATCCAGCTGGCATGCAGCCCAACGAAACCTGTGTCGGGATCAGCTTTGTCACATAACCAGATCCAAGTGTGTCTCTCACATTCCCTTGGCTTTCTGCATCAGGTGAAGTTCGATTTCTGCACGCAGATCCGGACGTTCCTCCCATCTCTCAAATCTGCTTTGGGTCTCAACACTGTACCTGACGTATGTCTTGATATCTTCGTCTACTTCGGCTTGCTGGCAGGTGATGATCTTATCCGCGGGAATCCAAGCTACGAGCGCCCTCCGAATGTCCTCTACCATGCGGCCAGTGACCAGGATTCGACAATTCGAGCTGTCAGGGGCAAATAAGCCTTTGATCCAATCGAGCAGTGATTCTATTGTCTGCGACTCATCCAAAGCATCCAAGACGATGCTGACATGCTCTATCTCGATTAGTACATGTTTCAGGATCTTGGCAAGATCCTTTTCGGATGGCTGACGAATCCCATCAATGTGTGTCTTCCACATGCCGTCGATATGGTGACGAATGCTTTCACATTGACGATAGGTCTGCAATATTAGTGACCGTAGCATGCCATCTAGAGTTTGCTTAGATGCATCGCTAAAGTCAAAGTAGAAGTACAACAGTGCATGCGATGCAGAAGAACTGTTCATGACTTCCTCAATGATAGTAGAGCTAAGGATAGTTTTGCCGCAGCCAGCGATTCCATGGAGCCAGAGAGCCGAACTGCGAAGATCTTTCCACTTTGTGAAAGTCTCCCCGTTGATGAACCAGCGACCTGTACCCTCGTGACGCTGACGTAGTGCCTTGTTGAAATTCGTAGAGGGATCTGGAGGAGACAGCCAGCTCCGAATCGCTTCTTCGTGGCCTCGCGTGCGCATCTCAACGGTATGCGCTCTGATATCATCAATCTTGCTGTTCATCTCGGTAAGATTTTCTTGTGCTAAGGACAGATTTAGTGGTGTTCTTGATGATTGAGATTTACGAGCTACTGACTCTTTGCCAAGATTTCCAAGGCACGAGGTGTATTGTCCAAGACTACAGTGTCCACGTAGCTGAGGAACTCTTTCGCATATGCAGCAGCGGTTCCAGCAGCATACTCCTGCCACTCGTCGTTCTTGTGAGAGTCGGCATAGTCGCAGATTCCCCTAACCACCAGACACGGGAAGGAATTCATGAGTCCGGCTGCTTCCATGTCTAGACACAAACATCCTTCACCAGTTGCGTGTACAATCGCATCCCTCTCCTTAGCGTCTTTAATAAGTCGGTCGCCTGATGCGATGGTGCCGTAGTGCACAGACGGCTGCTCGGGATTTCGACGTTTCTTGCGTTGAATTTCGCTGCTCGAGTCGCAATTGATGCATCCGAACCCTTTCTCGTGTGAGTAGGATGCTTCGAAGAGTCTATCGTGGTCTTCTCCTCGATACACATATGCAAGATTGTCACCATCGTCTTCGGCCATGAGTGGGTATTGCTCCAGCATATGCTTGAGATAAGTCGTCATCTTCGAGCCCGTCATTCTAACGCGTGCCTTCAAAGCACCTAAAGCTTTGAGAAGGGCCTCTGGCGGTTTGTCAAGAGAGCCTGTGAGCTTGAAGCCATGCACAACGTCTCCCTCAGGAGTCTTTGTCACGTAGCTCTTTCCCAGGTCGTACTGTACGACGCCGCCGTGCCTTCCGCTTGGCTGACTGACCACGACATCACCAAAACGAATGTCTTGCTTATCGTTGGGTCTTGCAATGGCAGCTCCGATACCAACCATCAAGCCAATTTTAATGTTCGGGAAGGACGACAGCATGTCCTTTGCTGTAGTGGCGGCCGAGACTTTGCCGTAGACTCCGCTCGACAACACAGCGATGACTACGTTGTGCTTTCCGATTCTTCCCCATGCATACGAGTTTGGATCCGTAGCAGGTTTCTGAAAATCCTCTGGCGGACCGTGTTCCTCGTCAAACATGCCAATGGCCGCCGCGAGTTCCTTGTCCAGCGCGGCAATCCAGCCGACAGTATACACATCCTTACTGTCGAGAGATTCTAGTTCGTCCATTAAGAGCGTCTGAATTCGGAGTTTCGAGGAAAATGCGCAGAGCGAGCGATGTGGGTCCCTCAAGACTACTGGTGGGTACAAAAGCACAAGCGCTCGAATCGGAGCTCCCCACCACATGACCGCATTCCTCAGCCTGATCTGGAGCAATTGGCCAGCCTGATTGCTGACTTGCATGAGCAGTGGCGATAGCGATCCAGCACGCTATAATTGCGTCCATTATGCATACAACCGGGTCGTCACCGCCATTCCTTCTGAACTCAGGAATCTCGGCCGCGTGAAGCTTGGTGGTTATCGCACGCTATGAGTTCGATGCTGACGGTGAACATTCTTACTGGACGGAGAGCATGCAGGTGCTTCCGAGAAGGAGCGCATCCTTAAGGCTGCCAAGGATAATTACTTAGCAGAATCCGTGGCGGGGCTAGAGCTCAGTCGATCCACTTTAAGAGATGAGACAGTGACTTCCTGTCTGGTATCTTCAATAAGCATCGGGTTAGGGTCTTATTTCCAATGCCGACCGCAGCTTTTCCGCTCCTGGCATCTGCAGCTCGTGGAACGGACGTGAGATTACACCCAACAACTGAATAGTCTCTAGTATATCAGAGGAAAGCGGTATTATCTCGTTCGCGTGAGTAGGACAGGCTTCAGAAAGCATTCGGAGGTCCATTTCGATAGGCTTCTAGTGGAGATATGTATCACGCTGTTGCTATAACTTATTGATCTTACTTATCGGTAATATTTAGACTATTCTTTTTAGGGTACTCGGTACTTTCTTCTAGCTGTACGTTATTGGTAACACTCTCTTGTTGCTGGACAGCTTCTTCTGTTTTTCTGGATAATCCAGCATCCTTGACAAGTGTCGTGAGTGCCAAACTGATGGCTATCAACACGAAGCTCCATATGAATACTGCTCTACTCGCTGAGGCATATGCCTGGGAAATTTGTTTGCGCTGCTGGGGATTGAATGTGTTCAGATCTGGAGCTGCGAAACTATCGGCTGCGAGATACTGCAACTCCTCCGGTAACGAGCGTCTGAGTGTGTTGGAAAGTAAGGAACCGGAAACAGCTATCGAAACAGCAGCGCCGAGACTTCGCAAGGTATTGCGATTGGACGTGACAACAGCTCGCTGCTCCTTCGGGTACTGGGCCTGCAAAGCGACCAAGGTGGGTTGGAAGATGCTGCCAGTACCACATCCGGTCAGGATCAGAAAGAATGCCACCAGGCCGAGGTCGGTATTTTCATCAGCCATTATCATCAGGCCAGACCCCACTGACCAAATACCAAAGCCCCACCAGACGACTTCAACGTAGCGTTTAAATTTGCTCATGTAAAGTCCAGCCACAACGGACGCAGCAGATTGAGGTATGACGAGGGATAAGAATACCACAGCCGACATCAGCGGTGACAGACCTTTGACGTTCTGAAAGTAGAGCGGAAGATAGTAGAGATAGGCGAAATACGAGCCACCGAACAAGAAACTTTGAGCGAGCATGGCAGCGACAGATGGGCGCCGGAACATATCCAAGGGCATCATTGGCAAAGTGGCCCTCCATTCCACGAACAAGAAGAGTATGTCAAAGACTCCACCAATAGCCAGCATGGCAATAACAAGCGGTGAGTCCCAGGGTGTCCCATGATGTCCGCCTTGAGAGATGGCGATGAGCACCAGAATAATGAAAACTGTTCCAGTGAAGAGACTTAGGAAGTCGATTTTCCTGACTGTTTCCCACAAATTGACCTTTGGCATATTCGATGGCAGGTAAACGTAACTGGCCAAGGTAACAACCACTGTAAAAGGTGATAGAAGATGGAACGACCCTCTCCAGGTTAAATGGATGGCGAAAGCGGATGCAATGAGTGGGCCTAGAACATTGTTAGCGCTGCTGCGTTTGGGGGATGTATGAAGGATTGTGCTCACCAAAAGCATTTCCCATTCCTACCATGACGCCCAGAATACCCTGGTATTTACCACGTTCTTGGAGCGTAACGATGTCGCTCACAATCATCATTGACAGACTCGTGATACCACCGTTGGCGACACCAGCAAGACCGCGGAAGACATAAAGCATTGTCGAATTGACAGCCAAGCCACAGGCCAGATCACAGAGTGCGAGCAATGTGAGAGCAGAGAGCATAATTTTCTTGCGACCAAAGAGGTCACTTAAACGACCGTACAAGACTTGAAAGACCGTGTTCGCGATAAGAGCGCTTGTACCCGCCCAGGTGATGCTTGCTTGTGCATTCAAATCTCGAGCAATGGATGGTAAGAGTACTCCTATTCCATTCTGCTCTGCTGCGCCGATGAATAACGAGAGCGCGATTATGGAGAAGACGACCAGGAGCTCCTTCTTTGGTAACAGCTGCGTCTGGTCGTGCAGGGCTTTCTCCGCCTGAACTTGTCGAGACATCTTGATGTACGAGAATATCGGTATGGTCCCTTATGAGGATGTGGGTGTCGCTGTTGATGATATGTGAATGCTTGACCAAAAGCGCGTGTTGTACGTCATGAGAGAGAAGCAGGAGAGGAAGGACAAATACTCTTGGGGAAGTCGTTATGTTCCGCTCGCCTAGTCGGAGCTATACCTTGGTGATAAACCCAGATACAGAATTGGGTACTGTATGTAGATGTTGAATCGCAGAACAGTCCGAACATTATCAGACTCCACAGAAATGACTCACAAACTCTATGTCTCCCATACACTCCGCATCTTTGGGTTGATCGAGTAGCCTCGGTTGGAGTCCGTGAGGTTTGTTATGCAGCTCCTCCGAAAGCCAAAAATCATCGGACTTTGGCATGGGGCTGTCGGAAGTCTTCCGATGGCGCGAACCGACGGACTCAGTAACCTCCGAGATTCACATCTGACAACTGAATAGTCTCCGGTTCGTGAGAGGATGGTCGTATTGTTCGGCCAGCATAACCGGATTTCGGCTATAAGGGAACCCAAACAATTCAACTTATATAAAGACAAGAGCTTCCCTTTGGTAATATTCGGTACTTGTCACTTGTCTCTTCCCCTATTCCAGTCCATACATTGACTCGTGCTACAAAACGAACGCTATCTTTACATCCAGCTGTACCCGACCTCGAATCGCTATGCCCTCCCAAACATCCGACATGTCGACCAATGGATCAACATTTACAGTCTCGAACCCATGGCGGGACAGAATTATGCGGGGCGAGGTGTGCTCAGTCATGTCGTGCAAGTTTTTCGTGAGCAATGAGGTCGCTATGATGGTCAAGATGGCCGGAATTGATGGCATGTTCATTGATATGGAGCATTCCGTTTTGACCATCCGAGACGTATCACAACTCATTCTCGCATGCAACTACGTCGGTGTCAGCCCGATTGTTCGCATCCCATCCAAATCACATTGGCAACTCAGTCGAATTCTGGATGCGGGTGCAGCTGCTGTCGTTATTCCTCACTGCGAAACCGTCCAGCATGTCAGGGACATCATCCGTGACTCCAAATACGCCCCGCTCGGCATTCGCGGATGCGCCGGCAATCAACCTATCCTCAACTTCCAAGCCGTACCTACACTGGTGCAGAACGATCTACTCAACCGTGAAACTATGGTGATTCCTATGATTGAGACACCTGGCGCAGTTGAGCTTGCAGATGAGTTCTTCGCCGTTGATGGCGTGGATGGTATCCTGATCGGCTCCAACGATCTCTGCACAGATCTCGGTATTCCAGGTCAATATGACAACCCACTTTACATAGATGCGGTGGAGAAAATCATCGCAGCTGGTGTAAAGGCGGGCAAGCCCATCGGTATTGGAGGTATTGGCGGCCGCCTCGACTTGCTTGAGCGTTTCTTCCAGCTCGGTGCGACATGGTCACTGAGTGGCGGTGACGGATCAATCCTGCAAGCTGGTATGAACAAGCTCGGCAAGGCCTATGCAGAAATCGATGGCCGGGTACAAGGATCTCGTAAGAACGGCAAGGTGGCGAATTGATTCCAGCTATAGTACATAATTCCAAGAAAGAGAGTTTCATATCATCCCATGAACGATTCCGCCAGTACCATACCCTTCTTGCCATATTGAGTCATGAGTGCTCAATAGTCGTTGTAGCTGACATCTGTAACATGGCAGTGCCATTCTGAGCTTGCCTCTGTTTCGGCCCCATAGCCGACATCTGCAAAAAGACAAGCTTGGTTGGTGAGATCAAAGTTTTGGTATAATGCCATCCTAGGTTTGCAATCTCAGTTATCTCGAAACTCGCAGAGACTCCATGTGTCAGGACGCTTGCATGACCACGTGGTAGATGAAAAACGGAAGTGACAATCAGTATGGACGAGGACACTGCCATACTATCTACGAGACTCTTTTGGATCGTAGGACGTGAGATAACCGTTGTTGAAGCGTTGAACGCAGTGTTTGGGGTGTATGTTCTTTTGTCGCCGTAGATCAATTATTTTCGACAAGGAAATCTCAAACAAAAGTTGCATTGATGATATCTGAGCTACTTGCACCATGGTCTGTCGACTAGCCGATGTAACGGAACCCTTCAGCCTCATCTGCGTCGTTGGCGGTGTCGGGGCGAGTTCCTACTGCTGGTGGTCCTCCTTCCCTCTTGTCACGACGAGCGTTCTCCCACCTGATCAAGCCCATGTAGATGAACGTGAAGATCATTCCAGCGGTAGAGAGTGTGACTTCGACGATCGCGCCCTTGGTGTACCGAGGACCGTCGGAGGCAGGGAAGAGATATCCAGAGCCAATACTAGGTGGTTATTAGCCTTGATCTTACGGAAAAGAAGGAGCCACTTACGCGACGGCCTGCGCAAGAGCGACAGCGAGAGGCACAGCAACAGCACGTCGAGACTCGCTGCCGGCGTTGTTGGCCGACCAAGTCACAATCAGTGGAGTGCAAACTGAGCGCAGGTTTTAGTGGAGAATCTTACAGACAGACGGACGAATACTTACTGTAGTGACCGGTCTCGGCAAGAATCAGAGCCACAAAGTGAGCAGGTTTGTTACTGGTGGGAGCACCAAGGAAGATTGCAAAGCCGATAATCAGAAGCAGCCAGCCAAATTGAGTGGGCCAGCCACGATTACCGAATCTATCAGAAACCTTGGCTGCTATGATCATACAGACGGCTGCACTACCATAAGGCGCCAGGGTAGCGATCTGTGCTGTTGCACCTTTGAACCCGTTCTCGCTAAGGAGAGTAGGGAGGTAAGCACTGAGAGCAGCTCCTGTAATCTGCTGACACATGTTGATGAGCATAGCTGCGGGTTGTGTCAGTTATGAAAACAACAAGAAAAGCGTGACTGAGTGACTCACGCATGACCTGTGGCCAACGGTACAATGCGCCGCGAGCCTGTTTCCAGTTGATCGCCTTGACTTCTGGGCCCATGCTCATGTAGCGCTCGTACATCACTACAATCTGTCAGCTGTGAGTCTTCCTGTGTCCATCGATGTGTGCTCACAAAAGTCTTTCTCTTCGGCTGTGAACCACCTGCAAGACTGGATGTCATCAGGTAGCACAATGATCGCGATGATGGCAATCAGTACGGTGGCACCACCCTCGATCATGAAGAGGATGCGCCACGACTCGAGCTTGACGTGGATGAATGAGACGCCGTAGGCAACCATGCCATTTACGAAACCACTGCATGTTGTCAGTTGAGCTCTGTGATTTAAGTAGAACTTTTTCCTCACCCTAGCGGAGCCATTGCCAACCAGACAGCCACACGAGTACCCAACTTCTCTCTTGCGTAAAAGCGTGACAGGAAGACCTGAATCAGTGGGGAGAAACCAGCCTCTAGGAGTATGTCAGAGATGTTACCCGGAAGGAGCAAATAACATACCTCCAAAGCCGATCAAGATTCGGCATGCATAGGCGCCCGAATAATTCTGTACACCAGCAAAACATGTGGCCGCTATTCCCCATAATAATGCGCAGAAAGTAAGGACCGAAACCATACGTGTACGTTTGCCTAGCAAAGCGAAAGGTACCACTGCGCTGTGTTAATTCAGTTGCTGCAGATGTGGCTCATGGTGATACTGACTGAATGGAGCATAGCTCACGTAGTAGAGCGAACTGAGCAACGCGTAGGTCTCACCCTTGGGATCGTGGCCAAGGTCCTTCATCATGCCAAGTGACTTCGCATTGCCCAAATTGGATTTGTCTAAGGATGATGCAAGATAAACTGTCGATCTGTCAGTAACATTATCTTGCATATGTACGTTCCCTTCGGTACTCACTCAAAGTCAACAGAGGCATCAGGATCAAGTCCATCTATAAAAGTCAGCGCGCAATCTTCCAACGAATATCGAAGTCAACGGACCTTGAGCATAGTTTTCCTCATGAACTTGGGATCGAACTCTCGCACGACCACTTCTTGTTGCGAGTTTGTGACGGTCTTCAAGGCATCTTCGATATAAGCACTGTCAAGCTTCTCAACAGCAGGCAAAGTCTTGACGGCCATGGCGAATGCTTGAGTAGAAAGAGGTGGCGATGCTGGTACCGCAAGCTTTGGAGTCGGCGACAGACACTAGATATATGTCTCTGAGGACCTTCTGGCCGTTGCCAAAGCTTATGACGAGCCCTGGCCTGTACTCCATACTCCGAGCCACAACACACGCTTGGAACCCACATGATCATCTGGGGACCCAAAACTTACAGAGGATCCCCGATACTGAGTGCCTGAACAGCTTGTATCGGACATGTCCCGATCAAGCATATTCGATGGAATCTTCTCCGATGACAAGCACATGCTCTGGCAAAGCTTGACGGACTTCTCGGCACAAGACAGGGGGCCCCAGAAAATCTCCACAATCTCGCATCGCCGGGAACCTTTCGATCGGTATTCCGCGGGGTACAATTGGTACTTCGCGACAATCGGATCATCATCTTGAAAGAGCTTTGTCGAGATCTCGAGTTGATACTGTTAGCGCGAAAATCTCAGTTCCTCAAGGGGTTCGCGTTCGAGATTAAATGGAGAAGCATTCATCAGACCTTGCTTCATACTTGATTCGACATTCAATCGATAACCCATACGCGTTCCTTCAACAGAGCCAAGATGTGGCAAATCACGGAGCTGAGGCGAGCTTGCGAAATAGAGTCCAAGGTGGAGGTACGCCGCACTCAAAGGGCGTCGGACATTTGTCAAGTGCGGGGAAGCGCTATCGGACACGCGAGAGGGCCCACAGAGTGCAAAATCGGGCAATGTCCGAGCAAAGATTGACCTTTGCTTTCCATGTCGACAAATGGCGAGTGTCAGACGGAAAGCATGCGAACGATGTTGGCGGCGGAAGCAGAAATGCGACAGGCTGCTTCCGACTTGCACAAATTGTGCAGAGGCCAGTTCTGCTTGTGCATCGCGAAATCTGACATACGCGCCCGCGCCCGATCAGGCCGGTCTTGCAATTGAACGTGGCGAGAGCTACATCAGTTCTCTCAAACGCAAGGTCGACCATTTGCAGACCTTGCAAGCGAACAAGGAAGCTCGTCTAGAGAGTCACAATGTTCATCGCGAATCCATCGCAGAAGGTTCGATGCCAGAAGAAGACACCG
>SWBH01000037.1:0-30573 GCA_024195465.1 Aureobasidium sp. EXF-8845 | reverse complement strand
GGATCCCATGAAGCTGCAGAAATGGGCAACAAGACCAGGAGACCATGTCGAACATATCGGAGAACATGGAGATGCAGGCGGTGCACCCCTCAATGGGAAGACAACTACTTCGTCATCTCAGGGATTGCAATTTACCAGGTCGAAGCTGTTGGGTCTCCATCCGCACGCACCAATTGCAGAGGAACATGATGCCACACCGTACTCCGCATTATGGTGGAGCAAAGTGCGACTGGCTCTGCGAGAACCCTTTGCGGAGTTCTTCGGTGTCATGATCCTCGTCTTGTTTGGCGATGGTTCCGTTGCTCAAGTGGTCTTGGGTACTGGTGACCAAACAGCCCCTGGTGGAAACGGATACGGAGGGTACCAATCCATCACGTGGGGATGGGCCATCGGAGTCATGTTAGGTGTCTACGTGGCTGGTGACTCTGGAGCGTACCTGAATCCAGCAGTCACCTTCACCAACTGCCTGCTCCGCAAGCTTCCGTGGCGAAGATTTCCAGTGTACTTCCTGGCACAGTTTCTTGGAGGTCTGGTTGCTGCTGCCATCATCTATGGCAACTATGTCAACAGTATCAACGCATTCGAGGGACATGGTATTCGAACTGTACCTCCGAGTCCAACAGCGACAGCAGGAATCTTTTGCACGTACCCCAAGTCGTACATGACCAAGACCAGCATGTTCTTCTCCGAATTTGTGGCCAGTGCCCTCCTCATGTTTGTAATTTTTGCTCTCAAAGACGACACGAACAACGGAGTGTCCGCTGGAGGCGGCAATTGGTTTCCTCTGGGACTCTTCTTCCTGATATTCGGAATTGGAGCATGCTTTGGTGCCGAGACAGGTTATGCTAGTGAGTATTTCTTTCCGCACAGTTTACACCGTCGCATGCTAACATGTCGCAGTCAATCTTGCCAGAGATTTTGGACCTCGTCTCATGTCGTACTTTCTCGGATATGGTCATGAAGTTTGGTCGGCTGGATCCTATTATTTTTGGTATATTCCTCGTGTGCTGTATGGTTGTCCGATCAAGCTTGCTAACCCGACATAGGATTCCGATGGTAGCACCGTTCTGTGGATGTGCGTTTGGAGGCTTGTTGTACGACCTGTTCATCTATACCGGGCCTTGTCCACTCAACACGGAATGGCTGGGCTTCAAGGACATTATCCATCCTCGTCGTACTGTTGAGGAGAGAATCCGAGTGCAAAGGAAGGAAGGAATTGTTTAGGGAGGAACTTGAGGTTGACAGTACAGCAGCTGGTGCATGCATCCTCGTAATAATGACAGTATAACACTTAACAACAACGATTATTTATTTTTGGAGTTGAGAAAAAGAAAAGACTCGAGCAAATCGCGATGTTGATTTCCTGACGCGTGCCAAGGCGATCGATGGTCACGGTCGATGTTTGACGCGCCGAAGATTGGGAAGTCGCGACGCGTGAGCCCGCGTACCTCGAAACTCCCTTGCACCTTCCACCCGCGTCCAACAAGGACACACCCAAGACTCAGACGAACAGACGGCCATTCTTTCCATATTGTAAAGCACTGTACAGCCGTGCTTGACTACCATTTCAATTCCGGACTCGAAAGACGGAGCATGCCACATTACGATATTCCTACAAAACGCGTCACGACCACGACTTAGATTGAACGACTCTCACACCCTTGCACCCAACACCCATCAACCTATCTACACGCATGCCTTGCTGAGACAGCACCTCCAACATGTATCTTCCGAGGACGCTCCTTTCGCATCTCTACACACATCTGGTCCGCAACACGCATCCGCTTTCACCACCAGTATTGATCCTCGTATCCCTCGATCCCGATGCTCTTTGTGCCTGTCGAATCCTCACAGCACTACTCAAACGTGACTACATCCCTCACAAAGTTCAACCAATAGGTGGCTACAGTGAATTGGCTGCTGCTGGAAAAGATCTTGTTCTTCCTCTGACGCGTCAACATGGCGGTCAAGGTGGTATTGTCGTCTGTCTAGGCGTCGGTGGACTAGTCGACTTGGAAGAGATGCTCGCTCTGGACGGAGGTGAAGATCCGGAAACACAGATGAACATGTACGATCACGGTGTTGAAGTCTGGGTCGTTGATGCAAGAAGACCCTGGAACTTACAAAACGTCTTTGGAACTGGAGCCATGGCCCCGCCAGAGGATCAAGATACGGCAATTACCCCTGCCATGGCCAAGAGGAGGAGAGGTGTCGATGCAGGCAAGCTTCTACCGTCCTACACGCCAGGAAGAGGAGGAATCATTGTCTATGACGATGGTGACATTGAACAAGAGTTGAGTGCCGAGAAGGAAGCTTTTTGTGCTCTACAGGATATGCCCGACATCGATGAAGAAGCAGACGATGCTGACCTCGACGACGAGAGTGACGAAGAAGATGATGCTGAAGACTCCCAAACACGGAAGCGAAAGACATGGAGCGACGATGATGCAGAGGAAGAAGCCGACAGCGATGTCGATGGCGACAGACCATATCAAAGGCGGCGGAGTAACTCGGTATGTGCCGATGCATTGAAAAGACAAGGCTGTATACTGACTATCATACCAGAACACATCAATACCTGCCACTCCCACATCACCAGCATCACGACACGAAAGATTGGGAATGTCCAACCATCCTTCATCTTCACAACTCGGTCCCGTTTCCTCATCACCTCCACTTCAACCCAAAGCTCCTTCAGCACGCTCGCTTCGCCGCAAGCTACTCAAGATGAAGCGAAAGCACGAAGCAGTACTGGAAGCATACTACTCATTAGGAACATCAGCCTCAGAACCAATATCTTCAATGCTGTACTCGCTTGCGTCTGAGCTTGGTCGTGAAGACAACGACCTTCTCTGGTTGGCTTTGGTCGGAATGTCTTCTACCGAGCTCTATGGCAGATCCAAGACTTCAAACTCTGAAGCACGCCAGAACCCATGGAAGATGAGCCGAGGCGATCAGATTCGTGATGTACTTCGTGATGAAGTGCGCCGTCTTAACCCAGTACCAGCTTCAGATATCGCAAGGGAAAGAGACGAAGCTGGTGGCATCATACCTACTCACGCACGATCACCGACGGACAACTCGATCCGTTTGTCGCCAGAGCCTCGATTCCTCCTAATCAGACACTGGTCTTTGTACGAGAGTATGCTTCATTCACCGTATCTTTCATCACGATTGCACATCTGGTCAGATGCTGGGAAGAGGAGATTGCACAAGCTCTTGGCCAAGATGGGTGTCTCTCTGGCTGAAGCTGAGAAGGGTTATACGCATATGAATATCGAACTCAAGCGTGGCCTTCGAGAACGTCTCCTGAAGTTTGCTCCCATGTACGGCCTTGATGGACTGGTACCTTCAGAGGACAGCCATAATCACAGACATGAAGGCTGGGGCTTTGTACGTTCTTGGGGTTGGCAAGCATGCCTCTCAGCCGTCGACGTCGCAGTCATTACAAGCGCCATCCTTGAAGTTGGCACTGAACAGTTCTTCGACACCATCTCCGCCGCCACGCCACAGACCGACTTCCGCATGAAAGTCTTCTCTTCAAACTACAATTCACGTATGCAAGCACTACCCACACCACCCACATCACACAATGGCGACTCATCACCTTCAGCATCACAACTCGAGCATGAAGGTTCGATCCTGGATCCTGACTGGACAACAAATCGTTTCTTCGCCGCTTACGACGCTTTATCTCCTTCATCATCCGCCCTACAGCTTTTGCTTTCTCACGTACCCACCGCACAACATCTACACAGAGCCATCCTCCGCACTGGCAGTGCATTAATCTCCAAACATCAAATTCGCCATCTACGAGCTTTCCGCATGGGCGTCGTACGCGAAGGACCAGACGTAAACCTCTTCATTCACCCAGGCGCTCTTGTCAAACTAGCCACTTGGATCTCCGAAGCTATCTCCGTGCTCGAAGCTGAAAAGGGAGCCAAATGCAACTCGGACAATGCACTTGTTCTTGCCGCTCTAGACGAGGGTAGAGGCGTCTACGTCGTTGTTGGTCTGGGCGGTGGCGACGCAGCAGCTGGACGTGTCCGCAGTCGCGCAGAGCAGAAAGCTCGTGCAGAGAAGAAGCTTGCAAAGGAAACTAAGAAGGCAGAAAAGAAAGCACAGAAGTCGTTGCAACGTGCTCAGCGCAAACAAGCACGCCGCGAACGAGACGAAGCAAACGGCATCTTTGTCGACTCTGATGACGAAGCATCTGACGCCGAATCTCTTTCGTCTTCTTCCGATTCCTCAGACTCAGAAGACAGTGAAGATGAGGAAGAAGCAGAAAAGAGAAAGCAGAGAGGTTACGGCAGCAACAAATTCGGCTCTGCATTCCAAGAGGTAGTTGAAGAGACAGGAGCAAGAGTAAGAATCGATTCATTCGAACATGAAGTTGTAGAAGTCAAGAAAGAGGATCTTAGTGGTTTCTTGGAAGCATTGAGTTTCAAGGGTGTTGTTGGTTGATAGGATTACTTGTTGCATGTAGGCAAAGCATATGGCGTTTTGTTTTTGTTGCTCGGGCGGGCATGGAGATAGCAGTGGGATTGTTAGATAGTTTGTTCAACGTTTCTAATTTTTCTGATATACTTGTGTACTATTACTTTGGATTTTCATCTCATCTCCGACTGACTTGTTATATGAGTGTTGTAAAAGTGCATGATGCTCATCAAGAGTGGATGATCTCTGCGGCTGCACTCCTTTTTCTCCATTTTTTCCCCAACTGAACTGTTCGTTTTGATAGTGTACAAACGGTACTCTTTACTTCTAGAGAAGGCCGAATGCGAGGTCATCAGGGCAGAGTAAATCACGCTGGTCTTGATAAGAATGCACAATGGGTTCGAGAAGGAGGATCAAATCCACCGAGAGAGCGATGTGTTTCAGGCTCTTTTTTTTTTTGGACGCAAATCTGATCCTGAGATTATTGTAGTTTTCGATAACAAAACTGTCTGCTAGAATGCCTGAGGGGAGCGTGGAGGCGAAAGCCAGTTCTTTGATCTTCTTTGATATATCTTTCTATGTATTCGTGAAAAGGCCTCTTCGACAGATATGCATATTGCTCACCTCTGATTGTACAGAACCTTCTGAACATCTGATCGAAATTATACCATTGATAGTCGTTGCAAGTGACACGAGCTGGCAGCGTATTCACATGACTCACCGGAACTCTTGCAAAGAAGTCTGGTTCTTGGTCAAGGTTTGCTTGTGGATACAAGTAGGGCTTGACTACCTCGTATGGTTCCGACAGCGATGGACCAATGACTGCGGCGCAGGGACGCAGAGCTTGCTGCATCAACCACTCGACTTGTATTCAATGGCCAGTAGGCGTGGTTTTGCTCAATACGCTGGCTTCTCGTTGATCGAGTGCGGAGAGTGATCTGCTTGGCCTTGTGGTGTAGCGTGATGCATTTGTTTCTATGGACTTACTCAGGGCGCTTTGTAGCTCGTTGAATAGAGAACATGAAGAATTTCAATAGGTTTGAGGTCATGAGAAGATAAGTACGTGAAGGTGCGCTCCCTTGTGAATGAGAGGAGGGACATAATGTAGATGATATGACTGTCTCGGAAACCGAATGACTTACTGGCTTTGATACCAAGTGCTTCACCAGGTTTGAACACAAATTCATCGAGCTGAGTCCCATGCTGTCAAGTCTATCAGCCTGGAATTAGTTACCTACCAGCTTGCCAAATTGGTTACAGCAGCTTTCGAACCTCGAATACTCACCATGGACTGGCCTTCGAGCTTTGGGAACGCGCTGTTCGAATTTCTAGTCAACAGCCATATGTCAGATCAGACAACGTTTGAGACCTTGAGTTCTCACTACCCAGGGATCAGGAGATGGATGCATTCGCGGTCGTGACAATGGAGGTGGTGGCATGGATAACTTAAGCACATGAACTTTATCCGAAACTCTGCATCAATGACGCAACTCAAGCGCGCAACGCGGGACTCGACCAAGCTTCGATTTATCTTTTTGTAACCACCAATTGATCATATTTTTTTTCCCCTACGTAGATTATCTTTTCATTCCCATTCATGCCACCCAAGGGATCCAAGAAAAGAGCCGCTGAGCCCGAGGCACTCGTTCCCCGAGCAAAAAGCTCAAAGAAAGATGCCTCGAACACTGCCGGAGCAACCTCCAACGAAGCAGTCCAAGAAGAAACAGCCGCCCAAAACACTGAATCGACAGCACAACCATCTGACAATGACTCCAATGTCGCCGACCCTGAAGACCACGACATGAACGAAGACTTGGTTCAAAGAGACCCGTACACCTACATCAGAAACTGCGCCCCTCGGTTCGAGTACGAAGCTCGCTACAACAAAGAGCATGAGGAAGACGAAGACTTTGACGAAGAAAAAGCGAGCGAACTCTTCGCTGATGAACACAATAACAGAAAATGCGCTTGTTTCAACAAAGATCGCACCGATGGCTGGTCCATGATGCGTAAAGCCTTTGCGAGAAAGATGCATGCCGAGACAATCGAGATCCCTCACCGCGATCCTGACTTCTTCAACATGTATGTCTACAACGACTTTGCTGGGTATGGTTATCAAGAGGTCGTCGAAAACAACATGGCAGAGTTCAGCAAAATCTACGATAGCAAGGATGGGAAGACCGAAGAGCTTTGGACAATCGTCGAGTCAATGATCTGGTGGATGGTAGAGGAGCCGCATGCTCCGTGGCATATGATTGATGATGGCGAGCGTTCGATATTTACACACAGTTTGCTTGGCTACATGCTTCTTGCCGCTCTGAACCGCATCGACCAAGAAGGCGATTTCAAGCCCGACTCCAAGTACGAAGACCTTTCCCGCGTCATGGCACTGTGGGCAAAGGCAGCCGAGGATCTGGGCACAAACATGAATGAGGATCTCCTCGACGACGGCAAGAGTGGAAGCAAGGGTGGAGAAGCTGATTTCGGTGATTATGCTGGCTTCAATCAGGTCTGGTTCCGCTACCTTCTCGCACTCGCAAAAGAGGCAGGAGTTCCTATCGAAGGAGTCACGGATATTGAGGATCAGATCGATGACTGGAATGCACAGATTGAGGGCAAAGTCAAGCTACCAGCCAAGAAGGCCGACCGATTTGGTTGGAAGACAAAGGTAAATTACTCAACTTTGACTCCAATCCTCATGTTACCGTGTGCTGACAATGTTCTTAGTTCCAAAATTATACAAAGAAATACGGACACGGTGGCAAGATCGGTGGAAATGCTTTCCAGATCCCGATGTGGACTCGCGCAAAGAGAGTTCAATACGCCTATGACAAGAAGGATCCCCTGAGCGATGATGATATCAAGGCATTGAAAGAAGGCAAGGTCTTGCAGATGATATGAAATTGGGGTTGATGATAATATGGCTTGTACATAGCATTTGGACGAACTGTAATACTGGAACCTATAGTTTCGAGGGTTGTCGATAACTTGCTCAAATCTCGTCTCGCAAGATTCACGCCAAACCATGCCTTGCATACATTGACTGCGGGTCACAGCAAGAGTATCGCCGTCTCTGACTTGACTTTATTGAGAGAATTTGACTATCTGCGTCGGTTCATAATGGTTTGATCACGATTATAAAGAATTCAGCTTCCAGCATTTGCTCCTTCCCTTTCTCAAACGTCAACTACATCTCCTCAAACGAACCAAACCTCTCAACTTCACGATCACCATCACGATGAAATTCTCCACCTGTCTCATCGGTCTCGCAACGACCTTTGTAGCCCTGACCAGCGCCGCTCCTGTCAGGTCTCTTTCCAACAGCACCACCATCGCTGACTCTCTGTGCTCGCATACATAGTATTCGATCCAATGTGCGATTGCTCAAAGGTACCCTGGGCTTGCGTCTTTGCCGCCAAGATCTTACAGGGCAAGGATACCTCGACTGCCGCCCCTGTTGCTACTCCTACTGGTGGACAGTGATTCCGCGGATGCCTTCGTGATTCGCGACGAGAGTTGTCATCTGGGTGACCCAAGGGGAGTGATGTTCAGGGGAAAGAGAGCTTTCCTGTATGTGAAAGGATAAATTAATTAGTTGTTTAGATGCAAGATGGTTTCCAAGGTGCCCTCAAACTCGTAAAGGGATGTTGTCATTGAGTATTTTCATGGCCACACTTGTGTCCGTAGTAAGATGGTGTATTCAATCAGGCTGTAATGTTAAAGTGAGATAATCTGAAGTATGTGCGACTACACTTCATCATACCATCCTTAGATAACATTTGTGTGGTGCGAGAACATCACACCACTAGATGTGCTCCGATCGGCAAATTTAAAACCTTGTCAGCACTCATGATTGACAAAAGACGGCGTGTGGAAGCTCTTTTCTTTGTCGCACTACGTCTTGCATCTCCATCAACCTCCTCAAGACGAAGCATCCAGACGCAATAAAACACATCACCGCCAGTTCACACCAATTTAAAATGAGGCTCATCATCCTTGCCAGTCTTATAGCACTCACAGCCGCTGCACCCACCGCATCATCGTTGATCGCAACCGACATTTCCACCACTATGGTTTCCCCAGCTTCAACTACTATCCCCGTCACACCGAAGCCTACTCAAACCAAACCATCAATTCAACCATATATCCCAGACACATCATCCAGCTGCAAGGATCAAATCTGCTGTGGCGAGAATGGAAGATGTTGGAGGATTAGTCCGACTGAGGTACCTGAGAAGCCACCAGTCGTGAGGCTATAAATCATAATCATGAAGAGGATGAGAGAAAGGATTGAATGAAAGATATCCTGTGTGGGGTCTGATTCATGCGGCTGATGTGGAAGAAAGGGCCCGAGGACAACCCTGAGATGGGTATACAGTACAGGTTCCGAATCATATCGCACTCCTACTTGCTTCGCCTTCTGCTTTCTCCACTACAGTACTTGCTCCTGTTTTGATGGGACTGTACAATTTCATTGCGTATGTTTCGCCTATTGTTGATTGCGAGAGAGTGTGCCTCGACCCATCGACATATAGGGCCGTAGAGGGGCAGGTGAGAATGCCAGAGATCGCCATTGAAGTTGCAAGGGATGCAACATCAAGTATGATGAGACTGTAGATGGTCCACTGTCCAGTCTCTGGATGATCCGAGTACAGCAGAAGGAGTTCTGTTGGGAGATCATCATCAACCGGTGAAGTCTGGTAAGCGTGTTGGTGATTGACGAAGCTTTGGCAACCTGTCCGGGCTTCTTTGGCGAACACGAGGGATGAAATAGTCCATATTAATGCACAGGGTCGATCAAGTCTGGGCTTCTTGTTGGTCATCGGTGTCAGGCGCACGAGTGTCCGTGAGTGAGATGTGTCTTGCAAGTCGTGGACTGCAGCTAATTGACTGTGCCACGAAACTTCGTGACGGCTGTGAGTACTCCTTCCCATCCCATCTGGAGCAGAAGCCATAAGTCTTGAATGTAAAGGACAGGACAAGACGTTGGAGTTGACTCAGTTGAGCATCCAAAGAAGAAAAGACGGTCAGCCATCCCGAAAAATAGATTGATTCGCTTGGCGACCTGCCCCAAAAGGGCATCTTTGCAATGCTTCCCCACAATCCTTGTATCAGATAAAACGCTATTCTTATAGCTGATCCTTCGAGCGTGAAGGTCAGTCGGAAGGAGCAAAGAAGGATCGTGCAAGGGCCTCTGATGCTGCAGTGCTTGCAATTAGATATCATACAACGTCCGTTCCATCTTGGCAGTCCACTCGAGGGTCGTATGTATGACTGGGCGATGGACACATGTCTGAGTGAAATGGATCCTACCTCTTGAGATATATATATCCCACAGTGCCTTCCACCCTGCACACTCCATACCAAATCATTGACATAGCCTACCTCACCGAGCAACACAATCTACATCCATCACCATGGTCAATATTACAGCTTCCTTTATGACCTTCCTAGCAATTGCATCTTTCACAGCAGCAGCCCCTACCTCGCTCGAGCCTCAATCTGACGTCCCTACCCACATTTTCGAGAAACGTGCTGTGAGCTGCAGAGACGACAACTTCAACGTATGGAAGCGAGGAAATGTAGGTTACCTTCCGATAAATCCAACATGCACATCGTCGTTGACAGATATCACTACAGACCGCAGATGCAGCAAGATGCATCACTGAACTTGCTGCTCTCGGAGGCCAGGCATGTCAGGGTTCTGTCTCTGGAACCGTCTTCAAGAAGTGTGGAAACACTATCATCCATGGCCAAAACGTTTGTGCACCTTCCGAGGGAAATCTTGCAACAGCAACTTGGTATGTTTTCCTGGTTTTGCGATGGACTTTCGTGATTATGATCGCTGATATACCCTATAGTCAGGAAGCTGCACGTGGTGCCGGATTGATTATGGATAAGTGCTCCAGGGGCGACGGAACCGTGATGGGCGAAAACCATGCTTGGGCCAGCAGATGCCTTTTGATCCACATTCTCGCCGAGTAGACATTAGTGTCAGAGAGTCCAGCCAGATGTATTTCACTCTTAATCAGATCAACTCAATGTTGTTGTCTTCACTCCATATGTCCCTTGTGTGTATTGTCTTGCGTCCTTTGGAATATGGATAGGTAGATTTGGAGATGAAGAGAGAAGAAGTTCGCTGGTCGACGCCCACGAAGCTTGATTGGCAGCTTAGAAGGCGGTAAAGCGTCAATGCTACGGTTATGACCCTGTGCTCCGGCATCAGTTCTTTTCTGGCCACCACAAGTGATCAGAATCACTCTTTCTATCGTCGCACAATCAAACGAGGACCCATAAGTCTAGATCATGTTCATTCTAAGTCTTCTTGTAAGTTGGTTGGTCAAGCCTGATCAGCGATGTTGAAGCAATAGTCGTCTTCCCAGCGTCAAGAATCTGTGAAAACTGGGCTGTGATATGGAAGTGCTTTCCCTGAACAAATAGTCCAGATCCAGATCAGCAAGGTTTCCCAGTACAACGTACAACCGTCAAAACCACCACGATATCCTGGTGTGACATCTCAATCATTGGCTCTCGAAATTCGGAACATTCCTATACTACACTAAGCAACGGATATGAATTTGGTTTTGGCCATACCACGAAATTTCTCGCACGATACTTGGATGAGGTTCGTCCCAAGGTCTCTAGTAGCGAGAAATATGTCGACATCACCCATTCTCAAGTCAGGAAGGACTGTCCAGTTTGGACATGTGTCATATCCACGTATCTGACCTCAGGATACCAATAGCTTGGTCATCAACAAAGGCAACTTTGAATGGTAGGACATGACGAAGTGCTCATGTCGAGTTTGAGGGACATCTGGGTGGGAATACACCACAAACCATGATAGTTGCCACGAAGGCTGGGATCCAGCTCAGAGGGGATTGTATGGTAGCCGGGCTCCCGTTGAGAGACCTAGGCCATGAGCGATGTCGAGAGTGATGGGAAAGGTGTGAAACTACATCGACCTCGTGTCAATGTTCCGGGGTGCCGATTGTACCTATGGAAACCGGAACGAATCGAGCCTCGCTCTTCCTCTACGAAGTCGAACCTTTTTGAACAATATCCATCCATCAGACGCATCCGTCAACATCGCAACTTCACCTTCCACGCCTTCTTTCGTATGCCTTTCCAACCTCTTGTACACGCCTATACTGACGCATCCATTACAGCTCTGACAACATGGCGCGTAGCAAAGCGAAGCAGGTAGTGCCCTTGATGCGCGCACGCGTAAGACCTAGATGGTTCGACGATCTCAGTCCCAGAGATCTGAACCATGTTTCCTCTCTGATAAACATGGGAATGGATCCCGCAAGAACATCAAGAGATGAAGCAGTGTCGTGTGAGTCTTTCGCTGCTAATCTGATCCCCTGTGCCTCAGGGCGGACTCAGGAATGCTTGCTGACTGAGGGATTGAAGGCCATTCATCATCGTTAAAACGTCAGTTCGCTGGCCCATACTCACCTCTAATCAACACCGCACACGCACACGAAAATAGCCACGTAGATACACTGCCCCAGGGAGCCATGAAAGTTAATGAAAGCGAGCACAGTAACCAGGCTCTGAACAGCGAGGATGTCGTCCAAGTCTCAAAGAACCAGACTCAAGATACTGCTGCCAATCATGATGATCTTTATTCAACTGGCGTTTTGCATTCTTGGAAGTTGAAACACGTCGCCATTCAACACACGGGGTACTTGATTACTGACTTCTATCAGCCATCCAACCGATCTGCTTGTGCCACAAATGCTCTAGCACTTTCGATCGTCCTCACCAGATACTCGGCCATCACTGGAATACACGCATCATACAAGAGTTACTGTCGTCCTTTCTCGAAACAACCACTACTGTACCAAGTGCAACCTTTGGTCCACCTACTGATCCTGTTGGCGTACTCTCTGACCGATTCATTCACTGGTTTAATGTCGACTTGTCGAGCGTGACAGACCCTTACCCACGCGTTCCTGATCCATAGAAAAAGTTGTAGAAGGTGAACTCGATTATTGCCCCTGTGGCTAAGGAGGATATCCACAGTGAACGAGAGCTCAATCACAGCTGCATCTACCGTGGTATATTCTATGCCCGTTAGCAAGCAGCGAATCGTGCAAGAAAAGAGCAATGGATGTGAAGATAACATATCTGAGAGCGAGGTACATAAGAAGCAGAGACTAGGGCTTCTCTACATGTTCTACTTCAATTGGTACAACATGGGGATTTGTCAGCTGCTAGTCTGCCTCAGTGCACAGATTGAAGATGACTCAATCGACAAGGATGGTATCGAGAGCAAGAACATGGCTGGGATTGGAGAGGAGAGATAACATAGCATATCGAGTAGACAACGAAGACCTACATGGAGTTGTGTATCCATCCTATTCCCGAACATATACTGCAAGACTCAGCGGCATACAGTAACTAAAGAGCAATCGTTCATGCGCTTTTGTCTCACGAGTCGGTGTATCTCCAGTGATTGAAGATGGTACACTGCCTCTGGCGTCGTTCCCATATGTGGATAACGAGAATGGCGAATGCTGTGAGGGAGACTAAAAGCATTGTTTAGTGCCGAGTGTCGATAGCGAGTTGAGTACTCCAGACGCGTTGCGTCTTTTGCCGTGTTCGGAACTCAGCGAGAAGCAAAACAACAGACACATCCGGACGCACGCGAGTCTCACGACTCTTACTCGTGTCTCAGTCTAGGTTTGTCGTGGATTATCTGACCAGAACGGTTGGAGGGAGCAGCAGGGAGAGAAAGTGCTACTGCAGTAAATGACATGTCATGTTTACCCCTACCGATGTATTCCTCGATCTTCTATCGACTTCATGTAGTGTTTGTCGAGACTAGTCTGAGCACTCTTGGCGCTGAACTGGTGATGTCGTTGGTGCACATTGACCAATATGCGATTATTCGCAGCTTGCTTCACTTCCACCAAATGACCGTCCGCGAGTTGAACACAACGCGTTCTACCACAACTTGCGACAGACAACTCAACGAGCCTTGTCTCTTGCTTCTACATAGACAGATATATCACATCATCTCAAGACGCTCTAGGTACGAGATTTCTATATGTTTGCGCACACCCTACCCCTGAGTCCTTACACGTCTTCGCGAGTCTCATCTCAACTCCCTCCACACGACCAGCTGACAGACCATATAGCGCACACTTCTTCCTTCCCATCTTATCCTCCTCCAATACCGTTCTGACCGTAAGTCTTTGATCCTCCCACGATGCCCCCTGATTTCTCTGACGCGCGTCAAAGTCCAGATATCAACATTGGAAGTCACGAGTGGAAGTCACCATGGCGGACTCAGTCGTCGCTACTGCTCAAGAGAGCAAGGATAATCTTACCGTTACCACCAATAACCTCCATCGTTCAAAGCGAATCCCACAGATCCACACAGCTCAAAACGTTGCAAGCAACCATGTATATCAGACCAAACCACGCGTCCCACGCGCCATAGACCCTGTCCAGAGAAGAAAGAAAGGTTAGTATCCTTGGTGATCTCCTCACTCGCTTCAGTCAAACTATCTCCACCCCTTCTCCGATGATTGACTTCATGAATCTGAACTGACATCTACAAGCTTGGCCGTTCAAATGGGAGACATGGCGCCTCCATGCCATGGCAGCTCAGTTCAGGAGATCAGATCCGCAGGCCATCCAAGATGTCAGAGACTCGCAACACGAGCTATGGAAGATTAGTCCACAGGACGCCTCTTTTTACGAAGATGTTCTCGCCCTGTTCGACGAACAGAACGAAGCTCGCACAGCTCATGAAAACATTACTGCCTCATTGGAGATCGAAGGCCCTATCAGAGAAAGCATTGAGTCTGCCGGCTGGACGGAAGTCCTTGACCAGATCGCTGCGGCCAGTGACCACGCTTCAGTCGCTGGTGGAAGTTCTGACCCATCTCCGATCAGTGATGGCAATAGAGCCGCTTCAACTTTATTGGCTCTAAGTTACTCAGGTCCCGTTCAAACCTACATCCAAGACACAGAGCCCAGCAACAGTATCAGATTGCGTTCTTTCAATGGCCAGATCAGCACAGCGCCTGGTTGCGGAGATCTCCTGGCAAAGACTGGCAGACTGCGTTCTAGAATCCCCGCAAGTCAGAAGAACTTGGGAAAGGCTGTTGCTGAGACCCAACAACCTGGAGGCCACGCGGGTACACCCAGACGGATGAGAGATGCAGGCGCTGACGATACCCCTGCTCGACCTGGACGCTCCTCCACTCCTGGTACAGCTATACCTGCACAGACTGTCGAGGAGATGACCAACGAGGCTACGCTGTCGGAGGGATCAGACGGAAGGCAGCGACCAAAAAAGTCTGACACCCCTGAGATTCTTCAGACTGTTTCCAGACCCGACTCTATCGTGCGATCGCCTGCTCAAAACCTACCTGTGCATAGTCAGCCGAAATCACGTCTCGCAAAGCAAGCATCGCTCGTTAGCTATGGCAAGGAACTCGATGATCGCTCAACTGCTCCCTCGCACAGCCCACGTTGCCTCAGGAGCAAGGTCAAGATCCCTCCCGCTTCTACCACATCCGTTTGCACAAGAACACTGAGAAGCTCGACAAAGCCACTGACTGGCGCAATCAATCTGTCGTCAGCATATAAGGATGAGATCAAGTCGCCAGATTACTCTAGAGGTTTTGACAGGTTTGTCGACTTCAGTCCACCTTCGACCAGCGTCACCGATGTCGACACACTAGCTACCCATATCATAGAGAGCTCTGCGAAGCAACCACCTGCGCCACGACGAAGCAAGAGGAAGGTCGCCATAGTCGCATCGGAAGATCTAGCCTCTCCCACACCCAAGAAGCTCAAACTTGTGGAGCAGAGTGACACCGACTCGCCCACTCCAATCCGCAGAAAGGGTCGTCAGATCCCTTACGAAGAGCATGAGGACGATGAAGACGTAGCCGCACCTCTCAACAACTCGCCTATCAAGACAAAGGCAAAGCCAACAACCAAACCGCAACGTAAACTCGTCAACGCTCCTGCCGAGCTTCCTCTGAAAGCGCCAATCAACACCCCAGGTATCCCCAACGATGCCCTGGCCATCAGAGAGTTTTTCCAGAAAAACAGTCCGTCTGCTCTTGGGGTTCAGCTTCCGGTCAATAGAACACGAACCCAGTGGGAGTGGGCTCCTTACGTTACACGCAAGGCCGGCAATGCCCAATTCGACTGGACCGATGAGAAGCATGTGAGGGACGACAACCGCTGGCGATAGCAACGCATCCGTCGTCGCTTCGCCGAACACGGCATTATCGACGACGGTCGCAAGCGCCGTTGAGATCAAGTGATGCCGTGAAGAACTTAAGAAGAGAACAAAGACTGGGCCCCAGAAAGTACCAAGGAGAATGAGAGGAGAAAGCAGGGGGCGGAACAAAGAGAGAACAGAATCGGGAGACAGAAGCGAAGTGCTAAAGCAAAGCAAGAACGCTAGAGGAGGCAAAGCAGGGAATATTCAAAGGGTACAGAAGAAATGACCAAGGAAGTAAAGGAAGATGGTGTGAGGAGGTTATGGCACAGAAATTGAGGAGGCTGTTGAAGAGAAGGGAGAGCGATTACGTTACGAAGTCTAAGGAACAGAAATTGGTTGATTCAACGATATGTATCACCAACAGGCTCCGTTCAGCAGCAAGGCGTGGTGCTTCCGACACTTTAAGCAATATCAGCCATTGGATGTCGTTTCTAGCAGGACTAGACTCGTATGCATCTGCAGGACGACAATGCAGACTCTGACGATACTCCCTTTGTCAGTCGGTTTGTGACGAGCGAAAGAAGAAGCAAATTTTACTGGAACATACTGCGCTGAGTTTATTATGCTATGGCTGTATGTCATCTTCGATTTTGCTTACAACAGCCGTTCTGCATTTCTCATGAGCGAGGCCGTATGTAAACTTCGATTTCTTCCGGAACGCCAAAGACTCCCGATGACTGCTTCAGATCTTCTTCTGGGTGAACCAACTCGATCTAGAAACGATTAGCTTCTCACCAACGCATCACTCGTATGGACAATCAGTCGAAACTCACATCAAAGTTCATGATCAAGGCCGAAATGACCTTCTTCATCTCCAACCAAGCTACATTCATTCCAAGACACATACGTTTGCCTGCTGAGAAAGTGAGATTAGCGCGATGCATTAGCACTCGTTGTTCTTCGAAGGCCTCGAGCCAGCGCTCTGGTCTGAACACTTCGACGTCTGAACCCCAGATACTGGGATCTGTGTTAAGACCGGCTGTATTCATGGCCACGATTGTGCCTCTTGGTATCGACACTCCGGCGATGACAGTACCCTGATCTTTTACGACACGTTCAGCCATGATGTTGTTTGAGGGCTTCAAACGTGCTGATTCTTGGATACAGGCCTCGAGGTAAGGTAATTTCCGCAGAACAGACATCTCAGGTAATTCCCATTCTGCTCCGGTTCCTGATGCTGCGGATTGTAATTCTCCTCTTAACTTTTCGTGTACTCGTCTATGCTTGAGTATCAGATACATGCAGATTGCCGAGGTGTAAGCAGTTGTCTCTGCTCCTGCATGGATGGTTGTCATAGTCAGCCCGAGTATAGTAGTTGGTGTGTACAGTTGCGGGTCTTTTTGACCAGATTCCATGTACAGATCGAGCAGATCGTGATGAGTGCCTACACCTCCTTTGGCCTTGCGACTTTCGACTACTCTCGTGGCTAGTCTCACCAAACCTGATTGCGTTGCTGTCTTGCGGTTCTTCGCATACCAATTCTTATGCAGTAGTGATTCCAACCAAGGCATAGTCCAGTAGAAGGTCCAATGAGCAAACCGTTGCTGGGCTGCTTTACCAGCGCCACCAATGTCTCCTTGCTGTCTCATAAACCCCTGATCCTCGCTGAAGCCGATGCGAGTGATGGTGTCGAATGCAAACCAACCGAACCATGGAGCGAGGTCTGTAGTAGACCCGACGTTGTGCAGATGACTGACCAGTTCGGAGACGGTATGATCGACATGCTGCTCGTATCGTAGAACACCATTTGGGCTGAAGGTTGGATGCAGAAACCGCTTCAATCTTGCGGCTCTCTCATCATCGGTGATCGCGAGAAAAGATGCAACTTCTTCGCCATTGATTGATGCCTTGAGTGGCGCATAGCTATCAGCCTTCAGTGTGTCAGCACCGCTAAGATCCTGCAAGATATGAGACTTACAGACCTTAGAGAGTATGTTTGAGGTCGGGAGTACGGAGTGTACCGCGGAAAGGTCACTAAACATTACTCTATTAGGGCCGTAGCGTTGAACAGGTCCATACTCCTGATGCAGTCTCTTCCTAACATCGTAGAACTTCTCTGAGCTGTTCATGTGTCGCATAAGCCAGAAGTCTGTCCATGCTGCAAGAGATGGACCAGGTATGTGTCGAAGGCGCCAGTATTGTAGTACTGAAGAGAGAACTACGTAAACTCCAGAAAGCCCAGCGAATATCAGAACCAAGACGATAGTATGGGTAATATCTTCATTATGCATGATTGCTGGCATTCTCGTGGCAGGCTGGCTAGAGGATCCAGGGTGCTGTGGAGTATGAGATCAAGAGCAGGTCCGAGGGACGAGAGGGGAGTATATTATATACTTGGAAGACGCAGAGTTCCTTGCTTACCTTACGGGGTACAAAATCGTCAGCCTCGAGATCGTCAGCAGATGGTGTATACTTCGGAAAGCGAAACCGCAAGATGACATACCTCGCACCGCGTGCGAGGAGATACAAGAGAGTCTTATGAGCATGAGCTTCGAAGGCTCAGGATTGCACATGATTACTGACGCTGCCGTCTTTTCCAGTGCTGGTGCAGAGAAGAATGCCACAGAAGCTTGAGGTTGTAGTTCATCCCCCGCAAGATCATCAAATTTCCCCGCAACCTTATTTCTCACATATCAGATCTGACACCTCGCAATTGAGCCGGTCGTACCGAGTGCGGGACACGCCAGACACATAATCCTTGTCATTACCGTAGCAGATCACTGGTGTGCAGAGCAGTTGATATGCTTAGCGAGATCGATGTGAATGGATCCATACTTGTGGTTTCCAAGTAATTCACGTATTGAGCCGCGTCAAGAAACCAGTCACCTTTTCCGATTCATCTCTCCAGTACAGTAAGAGTATTACCATGTTGGTCATCACAGCCGTGCCTTTCTCGTTGATACCAGCCCAGTGGCATTCTTGCTACTTAGCCACCCTTTCCTTGCAGTTCCTTTCCAGCTACAACAAGACGAGATCCAAGTGCTTCTTGGACCGACCTGCCGGACCACCAACGTATTCGCTAATCACCTCTCTGGTGGATGATCAGTTGTACTGTGGATAGGGTAGATCATTCTTGATCGACATAAGGGGCTCAAGACGAAGCCATCAGGCTTGTAGATTGCGAACCTGGATTCCCCCTCGCAAGATAGATCTGCTATGGATGCCATTGAAGCCTTTGCGACTTTCTCATGATTCCCTCGTGAAATCACAAGGAGCTGTCTTAGATATTGGTAACCTGAATACCTGGTCTCTTTGGGCGACTTGATCAGGGTTCTTCTGACTGACAGCGAGTCTGAGACGTGATACTCCTCTGACTTTGTGATGCTGGATATCCACAGAGACTCTCTAGAGTGCATACTTGACATCCTACAACCTATCAAATTGGTCCGACGAACAGAAAGCAAAGGGTATACGTTGAGCGAATATCCTCCAGACGTGATCAGGGATTTTCCATCAGGGTATCAACTGAGACTGGCCGGTACCCAGAGATGAACTAATCCAAGCAGTACCACAGTAATTTTGGGTTGTTACAGCATCGGAAATGTTGGTTATGATTTCCATCACTTGTTCTCGACTCAGGCAAGTCCAAACATCTCTACACATTCACATCCTAAACACGATCCACCGATTAAACCTCTCTCACAGGTACGCCACGTGATTCGGAACTACATCAAACAACTTTCTGTGGGAACAGTTAGTCAAAGTAGTACTCGATCACGCTCAACAAAGGGATATTTCTACTGGCCATCCAGCTCGCGTTCACAGACCCTTCTCGTCTTCACCACCAACTTTTCCAATTCAATCCCACTCGTTATATTCACACCAAATCCAATCTTACATGTATGTTTTAACTGCTGTATCATCTACGCGCAGTCTGATTGACCCCAGAAGACAGTCATCATGGCACGTCCAGGGGCTAAGAAAGCGGCCACAGCAAAGACCAAGATACCTGCTTCAAGCGAGGAGAAGCAAACTATCACCATGCAGTACTATATCAATGGCACCTTCAAGGACACACCTCCTAAGCCCAAGTACAACACCGACACTGCTTCTCAGACCATCTCCGATCACGAGTCTCAAGAGTCCACAGGTAGGCATCCTTACATTCTCTCTTGGTCGCAATGATAAGCAACCATAATCTGAGGAGCTACTCCGAATTCGCGTTTGTTGCTAATTCACTCAGAGCATATATGCTGACTCCTCACAGGTGTGACTAAATCAAATCTGGATGACAAGCTGCATGCTGAAGCTCAGAAGAACGCCAATATCGGAGTCCGTGTATACACTCAAGAAGAGATGGAGGCCGCTGAAGCTCTGTTGCTGTTGTCGAAGCAAGCAATCTTGACCAGCAGTAGCACATCTATTCCGTGAAGTAGATTTACATAGTGACACTGCTAGCGAACCTTTTCCTCGGCTCGTTTGGACTGTATCACCTCGTCCAGCGGTATTTTGCTGTCAGATAATCTTCTGGCGTTGCCGAGAACAAAACTTGAACCCTCCGAAGTGGATCAAGCATTGAATACGTTATCGAGAAGCGCCCAGAATAGTAACTTCCATTTTGATAGTCGTAGTTTTTTGAGATAGAGTAAAGAATTCATGCAAAAGAGATTCGGCCCACCGAATGATCATATGATATTGGCCTTCACATCCATGGTGATGGTCATGGACGTACCTATAAAAATGCATAGTGTTGTTTGAGAATGGGTCACATCCACTGAGAGTCTTCCTACTATCGACTCTCAATGGACTTGCCTACCGTCTAGAAAGAACTGTGCATTTCGATGGTTGCAATTCGACCTGTATTCATTCGAGAGATCTCGGCAGGAACTATAGCGAGGATTTCTGAGTCTTCGAGAAAGGCGCGTTGTTCAACTGTCGGCTGCGCGTTCAAGTGAAGCGTTCTTTCCAGATTCATTGCTACTATGATATCACATCAGCTTCGGATCGGATTCTTCACTTCTAACATCACAACCAACTTTATCCATTCGCAGTCATCTATTCTTCTATTCAACTATTCTCAACATGGGTCGTCGCAACAAGAACAAGAACAAGACCAAGAACGATGCGCTGCCCATTCGTAAGTCGCTGAACGCTGAGGCGGCAACATTTGTTCCCAAGGATGAGAAATCCACTGATAGGTCTGAAACTCGTAAGTCAACCAATTCCACCAACAAAATCAAGATTTTTGACAACTCGAATTGATGATCTTGACACAGCAAATAAAGCCGTCGACACTCCTCTTCAGACACCAATCCCAGTTGCTCCATCATCTGTTCGATGGGCAGAGCCTGGCTTCCCACCACCTGGATAGAAGCCAACAATACACATGCCACCAGGACACCCCACGCCCCCAGGTTATGTTCCATCAGCACTCAAGCCACCAGATCCTGCGTCATGGCCGATCATCAGATCAACCGTCTGGCCTGGAGTCTGGACACCCCGACATCTACCACTCGGAGAGAGGTTCTACCTCAATGAGCCTCGACAGTTGAGCATCCAAGTTTCCTCATACCTCACAGGTAGTGCAGTTCGCTGGGAGGCTTATACGAACAAGGTCGACTTCTGCAGGGAGGACCAAGTTTTGGCATTGAATCAGTGGAAGGAGGCAATGATAAAGCGAGCACTCATGGATTACGACGCACTTGGGTGATTGCAGCCTTATCGGGAAAGCTAATCCTTAGTCGAGTCGTTCGCTGTTGAATGAAACCACTATCTTTGATTCACAAGTGCTGTTTCTTAATCGATGAGCCGTAATATCGCGATTTCCAAGTCTTCCAAAAACTGTGGATCAAAGCAAAATATGAGTCTCACATGCTGCATCCATAAGTATCATGACTCCGAAGCTATTCAAACGCTACGAGCTAGACCAATCATCCTTTGTCCATCTTGATCAGCTTAAGTACAAAATTACGCGATACTCGAAGGACAAAGACTACACATATCCGGATCCGTCGAAAGCATCTCTCATTGTTGTTACCTCCTGATCATGGTTCAAGAACATCTTCCATGGACCTGCCCTTTTCCACAAATTCCTCCATAGAGTTCCCACCACACTCACCGGAAAGACATAGTCCAGGCTAAAGCTCGCAATCCACCAACCACGCTTTCGTCATGAGTTCTCCAAGCGACTCCTCTAGCGAGTCTTCCGGGGACGTTATCCCCCCTCATACTCCAGGATGGTATACTACATCTGGATATGGATGGAAGCCGCTTACCACTTCAGATATTGAGTCAACGTTGAGAGATACGGTTATGACTTCGTTGGACATTCGACCACATCCACGCAGCGTTGTTCCCCCAACACGCGAAGAAGAACGTGAAGAATATGAGGAGGCTAGAGAGGAGGCTAGAGAGGAGGCTAGAGAGGAGGCTAGAGAGGAGTATCAGGAGGCAGAAGAAGAAGAAGAAGGTTTGTATTCCTTCTGTCTTTGGTTACCACATCATTGTGTTGTGTATGAATGCCCATACTGACAATGCACAGAGGAGGAAGAAAGCAGTCCCCCTAGACCTGCAGTACCAGCTGTAAGACGCCACGAAACTCAAGTCTCTGAGCGCGAACGAAGAGCACGCCTTCGTGCCCAAAGACATGATGTCTGGGAACAACCTGCACCTAAACACCCCCGCCGCTCGACCAAGGCTAAGCCAGTCAAGTACGCCGAGTCTTCGCCCGAAGGTGGCTCTTCCAGTGCCTCTGGCTCCCTCTTCGTTAGCCCTTCCTCGGAGGGTTTCTCGCCTTCCCCTCGTAAGGTCCCTTCGCCTCGTGGAACCAAACGTAAACGCACTGCTGCTGCTGCCAAAGCCGATGAAGATGAGGATGAGGATGAGGAAATGGCTGATGCGTCAAGTCGTTCTCGATCTATTACTCCAGCTCCTGCGTTCAAGATTCACAGTAGACTTAAAACCACGGTGGCTGATAGTGATGATGAGATGAGTGAGAAGGCTAAGAGTCGTAGTCTCAGTCGCTCTGCTACTCCTGCTCCTCCACCAGTCAAGAGAAGAAAAGTTGAGGGGAAGCGTAAGGTTGTGCTTGAGGATAGTGATGATGAGATGGAGTAGAGGATTAGCTGTAGACAGACTTTGCTTCAACCGGTGGATCAGTCATATAGCAAGCAACCCGAATGCTATGTGATGCTGCGATCTCTGCCGTCTGTTCATTGCGTTTCGACATGACTGTCTTCGCCAACCCACCATGTGGAACCTCGCTTTTACTTTGTTTGGTTTGATTCTTTTTGGCTTTATTCTCGATGGTCTTGTTGATGTAGTTGTCAGACGCATGATCGATGGTTCTTGAACCTCTGAACATCCAGAATCGCAGCGAACGCTTTTTGTTTCAGTGATCGGGTGAGAAATGGATAGATAGGGAGTTGAGAGACAGAAAGAATGAAAAACGGAAGTTTGTACTTGGTTCTTTGTGGTGCTCTTTCCGGACAGTCGACAAACTTGCTGTGACTAACTAAGCCACGACTACACTGGTAAATAGAGCTACCTGTTATGTGGAATACAATGTTCTGACAGTGGATTGTTCGCAGGAGATAGGTAATGATATGGAGTCAAGGTCAAGGTCAAGGTCTCACCGCCCGGCATCGGGGCCTCGGCACAGTTTAGACCGACCTGACGGTTGTGCACGGTGCATCAAACACTCGAGGGGCTTATTCATCGTCAAGTCCATCATCTCCTGAACATTCTCATCATCGACGCCTTCTGCGTCGCAATACCGTCAAGATGAAGTTGCAGATCCAGTGGGTGGTGCTGACACTGGCGCTATGTATCTGCGTATGCTCAGCAACACACACATCCAACTGGGCCGTCCTGGTCTCGACCTCCCGCTTCTGGTTTAACTACCGTCATCTCGCAAACACACTCTCTCTCTACCGCACCGTCAAGCGTCTCGGCATTCCCGACTCTCAGATCATTCTCATGCTTCCTGACGATATGGCTTGCAACCCTCGTAACTCATTCCCTGGCTCCGTCTTCAACGACAAGTCCCGCGACCTGGACCTTTACGACGCTATGGGTAGCGGTATTGAAGTCGACTACAGGGGCTATGAAGTCACAGTCGAGAATTTCATTCGTCTCTTGACGGACAGATGGCCAGAGAGTTGGCCCAGGAGTAAGAGGTTGATGACGGATGACAGGAGTAACATCCTGATCTACATGACTGGACATGGAGGAAATGAATTCTTGAAGTTCCAGGATGCCGAGGAGATCAGTTCGCATGACTTGGCCGACGCCTTTGAGCAGATGTGGGAGAAGAAGAGGTAACGACATCCATCCAAAGCTGTTTCACGGCAGAGACTGACAAGAGTGTAACAGATACAACGAGTTACTCTTCATGATCGACACCTGCCAGGCAAACACCATGTACGGCCAGTTCTACACTCCCAACATCATTGCCACCGGCTCATCAGCCCTCCACCAATCCTCGTATTCCCACCACGCGGACCAAGACGTTGGTGTCGCAGTTATCGACCGCTGGACCTACTACAATCTCGAGTTCCTGGAAGAGCAAATTGGCTCCACAAGTAGCAACGTCACCCTTGGTCAGCTCTTCGACTCCTACGACCCCGTCAAAGTCCACTCTGATGCTGGCATTCGCTACGATCTATTCTCTGGTGGAGAAGCTGAGGCGAGAAACAGAAAAGTCGTGGATTTCTTCGGAAACGTACAAGGTGTTGAGGTTGATGATACAAAGAGTGGGGAAGAGTCTTTGGCAGAGTGGAAGGCTGATCTGCTTGCTTTGAAAGCATTGATGGACAAGTCGAGGGATTTGATGAAAGATCTGAACAACGTCACTGCTGATGTTGACTTTGCTGAAGCGACTGTTGCGCCATCACAAGCTGAGGAACATGCTTTTGGGACTGCCAAATTGTTGGATCAGGTTTCTACTTGGAACAAACAAGCCGTCGGTGGTGCAGCTCTCCTTGCTCTTGGCGCCCTCTGGACTCTGAGCTCCGTTTTTGATTGAGCCGATTGCCCCATCTGACACTATACTTGCAAGACTTCGAATCTCTGCAGCGGCCGCATCTGTTCATCCATTGAGGCTCTTTTGCTGCGACTTTTTCGTCACGAATCAGAAGATATGTGGTAGCCCGGGGAACCGAACAAGCTCTACTGTCTCTCCTCCTCTTCAGTCCCTCTTGGAACCAAACGTCCGCATAGCCCCATCCACACCACTCACCCATCTAGCCACCCTCTGCAAAGAAACCGGCAAAATACCCAACCACTCAATCAACCAAGCATACACGGGCATACAAATCACCCCATCCCTCCCCTCACCAATCATCTCCACAATCTCCCTCGCCAAATCCTTTGCCTGAACCACAGGCCCAAAGAAATCAGACGGGGATTTAAGCGTCGAAAACATGACCGTGCTCAACTGCCCGGGCTTTACCAAAATCATTTTTGTGGCCAAGGCACCTGGGTATTTTGTATCTTCTGCCATCTGTGCTATCTCAGAGCGCAGAGAGGTGTGGAAGGCGAGAAGAGCGGCTTTGGACGCGGTATAGTCCGTTAGGTGCGAAGCGCCTAGGTGACCCAACACTGAAGAAACAGTGACGATTGTGCCGCCGTTTGGAGAGGACAGCATAGCAGGGAGAAAGCATCGACAAGTGTGAAAATGGGAGAGTGTGTTGATGGAAAAACAGCGAGAGATTGCTGTGGCGGAAAGGGAGAGTAAGGGTTTGCCGTTCACGATTCCAGCATTGTTGATGAGGATTGTGGGTGTACCGATCTATGGAGGGTGGTTAGTGTTTTGCATCAAATACCATCAAACTCTCTTCAAGGTGTTCCAAAGAATCGGGATGACAGTGAGGGAAAATGTGAGATAGTGGAGCGAAAAGAAAAGGCGACTACGTACATCATCCACCACCCTCTTATACGCCTTTTCCACTTCTTCGGCATTGCCAACATCGACTTTATACCATTTTACACCTCCTTCCTCATCTTCATCTTGTGTCCACTCTTCTGGGCACTTGATATCCCAGACTACCACTGTAACGCCCTTGAGTTCGAGTATTTTGGCAATCAACCAACCTAATCCTCCTGCTCCTCCTGTGATGACGGCGATCTGCTCACCCCAGATCAATGGTCTGCGTGCACCATTGCCAAGACGGGTGTTCAGGGCAGTGATGGCGTAGAGTAGAGTATACCATGTGACGACGATGGCAGGAGTTAGGGAGAGTGGTTTTGATAGAGCAAGGAGACAGAGTGTGTAGCTGGAGAAGAGGGAGTTGATAGCCCACAGAGGAGGAAAGAGGAAAGAGATGATATGGAGGGTGTAGTCGAGAGAGAAAGAAGGAGTTTTGGGGTGGAGAGAGAGAGTGAGGAAGTAGAGAAGGGTGAGGAGGGTGAGGGTTTTCAAGAGGGTTGGTGTAAGAGCTGAGGATAGTGTGGTGAGTGTACGTGAGAGGAGAGTGGAATCTGGCATTGTGGTTTCTTCTGCAAGAGGTCGCTGTATTTGGTAGTAGTGTTCCTTTAGACTGAGCTGACTGATTGGTTGAATCCTTTGAGATCGGTTACAGTCGTTTGCTTGTAATTCGGCGTGTTTCCTTGAGAGTTTTTGGAATCTTGTTCGTCTCGATGTTGGATATATCGAAATTGGGCGGCTGCACGTATGGACATAGCGCGGCTGTGGTCGTGGCTGACTAAGCAACTTCAATGGACAACTCGGTCCACTGATGAGAGTTCACTTTTCCTACAATCTGGTTGTCGTAAGGACTTGAGCTAGCTGATCATGCGTTCGAGATACACGCTACATGATTGAAGTGTTGATGGGCCATGGTGCTATCCGTTCGCTCAACCAAGGTACCAGTCCGTCGTTGCTTCGACGAGCATCACAAACAAGCAGTGATTTCCAGTCACATCAAAACCCCTGCGAAGCATATCGTGTTTTGGGAACAATACAACTCAAGCGTTCTATACTATCAAATCTACTATTCAATCATCCCGACTCCTCAGTCGACTTGTTCAACGAACATACCACCAGATATTCATGATACTCCAGCCACCCTGGTCTCGGTGGTGAGGGTTCGCCGCATCTGGGAACGCCAAGATGGCTTTGTTTCACGCTGTCGTTCAGTCACCAACATGAGAGGGGTAAAATGAATTGAAGAAGAGCTTGTTGATCTCATTCGATGAACAAGTGATGAGAAGAGGGGCATGTGGTCAAGTTGTTGGATGTCGGGAGTGTTCAGGAGGTCGAATGGGTCCGCATGCCGGCAAAACGATTGGCGATTGGTCCGAGCATCCATCCCACATGTCATTGTCCTTTGACCCCTCCATGCCCGGCATCAACTCTTGTATACGTCTCCCACGACTACGTTAATCACATCGACTCGTTCGAATTCGCCCTTTGCAGCTATACAGCTAGTCTATTCAGCAAGTTGACAGCATAACTCTTGCGACTCTCAGATCTATCAGCGCAACAAGCCAGAAACAGCAGTCGCCACTCGCCGTCAAGTGCTTGCCCAAATCGCACAAAGTCGCCTCTGCCGCCGTCGCATCAAACGAACGACTTGTCTGATAGACAGAACCTGTTCACCGGTTCCCTTTTCCCACCCCTTCGCCCAGTCGGCACTGCCTATACACCTTTAAACAAGCCTTGATCCACTGTGATCATCGCGAGGTGTCGCAGAGCCAGACCGTTCAATCCCGGCACATGAGCAGCCAGTTGTGGAAGTACTACCTCCAGGATGATGTCGACCGGTTTCGACATTTACTCGAGACGGCCTCGTACAATGTCCGCCCGAATCAGCACAAAGCGCAATCCATGCAGACTCCTGCCGCCGTAAGCTCGAGTCCTGGTACTTTGAGTACTTCTCCTACTCTGCTTGCAAAGATGCGCAAGCCTTCGAACTTTTCGCCTCATGCAGGAAATATGCCTTCCCTCACTAAGGCTGACATCAACTGGCGCGACTCGAATGGCATGACTTTGCTTCATCACGCCGCCTCCTCAACTACCGAGAACGCCCTCGAGTTCGCCCAGGCTCTTGTTGAGCATCCTTTGATCGACTTGTACCCACAAGATGCTGAGAACTCGTGGACCGCCCTACATCGTGCCTTCTACTTCGGCAACATTACCATCGCTCGCGCCATCTTGGAACGGGATTCTTCAGATGCTCTGCGTAGAGGAATAGGAGGAGGTTTGGTCAAGATAAAGGATCGTGAAGGACTTGGTCCGTTGGATTTATACGCTGCAACGATTAAGGATCGCACTCTGCGACCAGAAGGGCAACGACGACCCAGAGCCGCTTCCGATGCTAGCGAGGAAGAAGTCGATATGGATAACGAGCAAGAGATCAGATCAAGAGTCAATGTGTTTGCGACAAACATTTCTGGCGACGAGGTGTATACCTTTGGAAGCAACAAGAACATTACTCTGGGTTTTGGAGATGAGGACGACCGACAACACCCGGAGCGCATCACACTCAAACGACCGGACCATCTGCTACAACGATTCTACCGCGAGCACGTCAAGGAGTATGAGAAGACGTGGGCTACCTTCGATCCTGTTATCACACAGACAGGTCATTCCGCTTTACCACGATCATTGCCTGTCGAGTCCATGCCTTGGGCTGTCAAGAATCGACCGTTGATCATTCAAGACGTCTTCATGTCCAAGCTATCAACAGCAGTCTTGACTACCGACCCAGAGTCAAACTTATACATGTGCGGTCACGGACCTGGTGGTCGTCTAGGTGTCGGAGATGAACAGTCTCGTTTCAGATTTGTATGTGTTGACGGTGGTGCTCTGTCGCACAAGAAGATTGTTACCGTTGCACTCGGCCAAAACCATACTCTAGCGGTCGACGACCGCGGTGAGGTTTTCTCATGGGGCAGCAACGGCTATGGTCAACTTGGCTATACCTTACCGAAGACGGGAATCAAGGACGAAGATCCTGTGAGTTGCGTTCCAGCGCAAATTTTCGGACCTCTGAAGCGTGAGATTGTGATTGGTGTCGCTGCCTCTCGAATTCACTCTGTTGCATACACTTCTACTTCTCTCTACACTTTCGGCAAGAACGAGGGCCAGCTTGGCATTGTGGACTCCGACGCTCGCTCCTTGGAGTATCAAGTCACTCCTCGAAAGGTTGCCGCTTCTCGCTTTGCTGCTCCGATAGTCTCAGTCGCCGCCATCGATCGCGCTACAGTCTGCCTCCTGGAGAATCACGACGTCTGGGTGTTTGCAAACTATGGTTACGCGAAGATACAGTTTCCTTTGGATGGCTCAAACAGTTTCTTGAAAGACAGCTTCCGTATAACTCGGTATGATGATACCGTCAACCACATTAGCAAAATCACTGCTGGTGGAGACACCATCTGTGCCATGTCAAGTAGTGGTGAGGTCTACACCCTATCGGTCAGTCAACGTCAAGATCAAAGCACCGCATCTACAACCAACCCGACAAAGATTAGAGGAGCACTCTCTACACCACAAGAAATTTGGTCCCTGAAGAAAAACAACATGGCTGCTCGTGATGTCGGTGTAGATGCTGATGGCTCTATTATTCTGACTACCGAGGAAGGAAGCGTCTGGAAACGGTCAAGAAGAACAAAGATTAAGGACGGAAAGTCTCTTGAAGCCATTCAGTACAAGCCGAAGGATTACAAGTTCTCACGTATCGCTGGTCTTTCTCGCGTTACAGCTGTCAGATCCTCTGCTTACGGTGCGTATGCTGCTGTTCGTAGAGACTGCGATGTTACCAAAACCCAGACACTGGTTGAAGAGCAGAACATCTGGAGCGACTTGTTCCCCCTTCTCTGTTTCCACGACCTCAGCGTTCAAGAGGACGTTCCCGACAGTGAGAGTGAGGAGCCGCAGCCTCGTTTCTGGCAAGGTCGTAAGAAACTTGACGAGGTCCAACTTCTCCGAAAGCATTTGCTCCAGTCAAAGGACATAGAGAAGGACCTTGAAGAACATTTGCGACAAGCAGCGAATGAAAACTTCAGCGAATTCGATGTTATCATCGCATCTAACGTGTCGGACCTGCACTTCCCGGCTCACCAGTTCATCCTTGCGGGACGAAGCAGAGTGCTCAGAGCAAGCTTGCAGACGTTTAACGATGGTGGTGACTTCAGCGTTCCTGACCTTCTTATATGCGAGCGCGACTCTTCTGGTAGACCAGTCTTGATCTTCCAGGGACTTGATACTCTTACTTTGGTCGACTTCCTTCTTTACTGCTATACAGATACTATTGTCGACTTCTGGCACCATACTAGAGGCTCACCCAAGGCTTTCAGGTATCGGCAAGTTCGCACTGAGCTGATGAAGGTCGCTGCCAAGCTTGAACTTCTCAAGCTGGAGCCTGCAGTCCGGCAAATGATTGAACCTGAGCGTTGCTTACACATGGACTTCGAGATTGCTACTAGGGATCAGAACTACTTTGCCAACGGCGACATTCGAGTTCAGTTGAGCGACGGCGAAGTTCTAGTGCATGGAGCCATGGTCTGCCAAAGATGTCCCTTCTTTGAGGGTATGTTTATGGGACGTGCTGGTGGTCGCTGGCTTGAAGAGCGACGTGGCCTCTTACAGAACGCCTCTGATGCCGTCGATGTCGACCTTCAACATATTGAGTCCGACGTCTTCCGCATGGTTCTTCGCCACATTTATGCAGACACCGGTGAAGAGCTTTTCGATGACATCGTCAGTGCTGATCTCGATGAATTCCTTGACGTCGTCATGGAAGTCATGGCTGTTGCGAACGAGCTTATGCTTGATCGTCTGTCTCAAGTTTGTCAAAGAGTCGTTGGTCAACATGTCACAACCCGCAATGTTTGTGGTCTACTCAACGCCATTGCTCCCAGCTCTGTGACAGAGTTCAAAGATGCAAGTCTCGAGTATTTGTGTCTGAGTTTGGAAGCCATGTTACAAGGCGGAC